>JASSUY010018428.1:0-32443 GCA_032466535.1 Forpus xanthops | reverse complement strand
GGGAGACTGATGTTTTATGCTCAATGCCTTAGGGTTCCTAGGTTTGTAATTCACCCAGAAAAGACAAAGTCCCCTTACTAAAGGACCAGTCCTACTCAGAGGCTTTTTCTTTGTTTATGTCCTTCAGGACAAAGTAACTGTACTGAAAAGCTATGTCATGAATGCTGCATAGTGTTATTGCCCTATGTTGCGTAAAAATAACATGAAAAAATGAGATCATGAACTCATTTTATTCTTTTCCAAGATGATTTGATGCTGCATACAAAATGCTTTAGGCCAAGTAAAAGCATGTGTTCAGTGAGTCTCAAGACACCATTGTAAAACCAGAACAAGTAAAACTTGTGCATTTCCAGATCTCCTTACAAATTTGTATATTTGCAAATATATTTGCAGCTGACGAAACTACTGCCAAGAACTCCAGATTCATCCCACTGAATCAATGGGAGGTGAACCAGCAATTTGTGTCTCAAATTTTGCACCCAGTAAGACAGGCCCATTTTCTATGTCATAGTCTCCAGTAATAAACACTATTTCTGGTTTCTAAACATCTGCATTGCGTATGAAATAGGTTATTCTGCCTATTGTGCCTATGCAGGTGTAAACTTTCTTGGAGAGATCTCTGTAGACAATCTGCAGATGAACCTATGCAAGTTGAATTCTAATCTAAGATTCGTTCAAATTCCATATCTAATTGGTTTTGCTGCCTTTTGGTAAAAGAAACTAACACCAGATTATGATATTTAGGGAGAAAAA
This sequence comes from Forpus xanthops, assembly GCA_032466535.1. Classification (NCBI taxonomy): domain Eukaryota; kingdom Metazoa; phylum Chordata; class Aves; order Psittaciformes; family Psittacidae; genus Forpus; species Forpus xanthops. The sequence goes on along the minus strand of JASSUY010018428.1, from coordinate 31,690 downwards.
GAGTTAAATGTTATGGGAAGTTGTGCACTATCTGTATGCATCTGACAATTTATATTTTGAATGCCTCATCTTATTATTTCCTCCAGTGTCTTTTCAGTTTTTATAAGAATGAAGACAGGGACAATAAAAAGCCCAAGACATACAGTTGCGCCCTTTTCCTCTTGCCATATGTCTTAGAGCTAATATTCCTTATTCTTAGATTTTCCTTCCACTAATTTCATTTATTTAGAGAAGGTTTAATGTAAAGGACAGTGTGGTGCTCAAGCATTTGTTGACGGACAGAGACCAGGCTTTAGGTGTTGCTGCTTTCATGTGGAATGAAAAAGGAGGAGAGATATTTCCCAAGTCCCAGACAGAACTGAATTTGGATAAAACCCTAATAGTCAACCGGTTTGACAGCAAATGAGTCATTTGCATTGTGGCTGTTGATGATGGTGCATTGATCGCCACTGCATCTCCCTCAGCACTTTTGCTTGCTATAATGAAACCATGGAAACGTTTCCAATTGTTTTATATGGCCTAGAAAGAGAAAAGGAAAGGGAAAGAGAAGGGGAAAAAACAGAGCCTACTGGAATTGAGTTAATTCTCGAATTTAGGTAGTACACTTAGTATAGAGCAGAATGTACCCAACCGCTTTTTACTCTATGCAGATCATTCCTGTAATTTCTTTTAGTTAATAAAATAAACTAAGAGAAAATGCAATGCAGGCTGTAATGCTGTTAGTAAGCTCTGCAAAAGAGACAGATTCTATTTTTCCCTGTTTTTATCTGAATAAAAGTTTGAGGTTTTTCCGTATTTCAAACCAAACAGGAGGATCTGTACAACTGTTCCTAAAAAATGCTTCACCTCTTTTCCACCTCTAAAACATCTGCTTTTCTGCGTCTATCTCCATAGTCTCTCAGTGGCTTCAGGAGGTGGTCTATTTAACATTAGCCAGAGCTGTAGGAGGAAACCTCCAAAACCCATTTCTCATCCTGCCGTCAACTCTCTTAATGCTTACGGGTGAATCACTTGGGGCATGCCTGCAATATAGAGTCATGTCCAGCATGGGTATTCCAAGCTGATGCATTCCTACTGTATTGCTTAATAAGGATCAGAAAATCATGAGATCTGAAAGCAGTCTGGCCACATTTGATATTGCTATGCCAGATTTTGTAAGTTCAGCCTTTCATCATTACAGCTTATTTGTTTAGAGGCAGTGCTGGAGCCGTGCTTCTGGTTCTAAAGCAGCCATTAACATTGATATCTCAAGGAGGTATATGTTTCACACTCCACTGCACTGTGCAGACATGCCAGCAGCCTGTCTGAACCTTGAAATTCTACCTGTAAAACGGGGACAACAGGTTGACCTATAAAACATACAGTATTGTAATGTTTTCCTAGAGCTCAGTATAATGATGAGGGCCAAACGAATAATGCAGATGTTTGAGCACTCATGCAAACCCTGCACAATTCTTAAATTTGTTTCCTCTGAATCAGTGAATACTGAAAGCATCACTGATTTCATCACTGATTCTCCAGTTCTAAGGTGAGCTAAGAGTGTCAGGTACCTGAGGGCACTCTCAACACTCCTGCACAGCCTCACCTGGAATCTCTATTCATCCTCCTCATCTGCTTAGGGGCTCTGTTTCAGGTCAAGTGTGGACCTTCAACCCTTCTGTGGCCTGTGCTGTGGAGATGCCTGTTTCCAGTTCTGTCTTGGCCCCACGGCTTTGTCTCCTTTAGCCTTTGTCAAGGCTGCCGGGACCCCTGCATGGCTGAGAAAAGTGTGATACTGAGAGGTAAAGATACCACTGTATTCTCACTCCCATATCTTGATATCCACGAATTGGAAGTTAATATACTTATTTATTCTCAATTTTATGAAAAGCCAGGCTTCCTTTGTGTAGTTAGAAATGTGGGGAATTGGAAAGACTGACCATGTGGTTAGGAAGACAGCAACAGTCCCTTGACTTCTGAGACAAGTAGGAATTTCACTGAAAGTAGTAGATGTTGAATTATGAGGGTTCTGGAGGACAGAAACTTGGTGTTTGCTTGCTTGCAGATAAGGCAACAACCTCCATTTCAGCAGCATGCTTGCAATGATACTGTTGAATATTTAACTGCACTGACTGCTGTGCTTTAAATACTTAGCATGTATACTGAGTTTTGTAACTTCAAGGTGATTTTTGGACATAAAATAATCAGTAGCATTTTGATAGCAAGAAAGAGGAAGAGAGATTAGAAAGATGAGAATTGTATCAGCAGCAGTAGATAAATGTGCCACATGTTTTTCTGATTTAGTCTCAAAGGCAGCAAAGAACCAGGTAAAACATAACACTGATAAGAAAAGTCTGTCAATCTTTCAGGCTAGTTCTGAGTGATAAGATCTAGATGAAGAAGGGTGAGAAGGAAATCTAACATAATTTCTACCATACTCTCATAGAATAGTTTTTAAAAATAACTCAATGGACTTTTAACATTGATAAAAGTGCTGGGAGTTTCATTCTTCATGACTGCAGGCTGTAATTATCCACAGGGAAATATGTAATTTTACTGTACATTACTAGCAGGTAACTTTCTCTTCTGTGGTTTTCTTAGAAGTGCTATATATTGCCTATTATTTTTCTGTTTCTTATGAAAATGCCAATGACAGTGGCTTGAGATTAGATTGAACATTCCATAATTAATCAGAAACATGTAAGATAGTGTCTGCTTTCCTTTTGACTTCATCTGGTCTGAATTCCAAATCACTAATCGGGAAGTGAAATTTTGCGTCCATCTATTCTATTTTGTATTATTACAGGTAGGAGAAGTTAACAGTGTTAGTAGGGAAGATTTGCTTGTTAGTTGTTTAACTACACCATGGATATGACTTCTAGTGACTATTCCTTCTGTTTGAAGACTATTGCTTGTATTTGCATGCAGACTTTTCAATAAGTTAAATTTTATGTCAGAAGCACAGATTTGCACCTGTACCCTTGTATAGAACTGTTCCATGCCAGGCTCTACAAACCCAGTCTTATGCATCAAGTTAATCCATGCCAGTTGCACTAGTGATTTTAAATTAAGAACATCCTGATGATGCTAATACTGTAATAATCTGATGGAGAACCATTGCCATAAATGCCTGTGATTCCTACTCTTGTATCTCCCTCTGCCTGGGCTTTCATCTGCTTTATCACTAAAAGCAAGCAGTGTATTGCCTACAGCTACTGCAAAGCTAACTTGTCCCATTAGACTGCTCTGTTCCTCCATCTGGTATTTTATGTCAATTAACAAATGAGAACATGAGTGACAGACATAGAAATAATGACAATTACATCCTATTTTCCCTCTCTCTGCAAGGGCTCAGTTAGTTTGTAATAAAGTGCATGCACTTTAAAAACACTTTGTTCACCTTGGCTAGATGAATCTTCCAGTATCTCTACAAGGAAGTAAATTCTCTTTGTTTACTCATTGTGCTCATCAAAAGACTGCCAAAAGTGTCTTTCTCATGGCCTCACAAGATGAGGGGAAGTGAGTCTGTACTGGCATGTTTATGCTTTTTGGGCTTTATGCTGCCCATGCTAATCTTAATAGTCAAATTTCCAGGATACAGTCAATGTCATTACAATGTAGGACTAACTCAAAAATATGTAATCTTTGTCTTCTCAAGAAACTTTTGCAGTGGATTTGTATATGGCTGTTCACTCCTCTATGTAGTTTTTCCTTTGCTAGTCCTCTACTTTGGTTATCTCTGCATTTCTTCAGTTAATGCTCCTGGATTGCTTTAAAATCCTAGAATCACAGTGGTTTGGGTTGGAAGGGACCTTAAAGCTCATCCAGTTCAAACCCTCAGCCACAGGCAGGGACACTTTCCATTGGACCAGGTTGTTCCAAGCCCCATCTAACCTGGCCCTGAACACTGCCAGGGATGGGGCAGACACAGCTTCTCTTCTCCAACCCAAACCACTCTGTGATTCTATGATTCTCTGAACTCCTTTTAGCTTTTTCTGTAATCACCTAGGTACATGTCATTTTCTGGTTTTTCCGTTAGGCAGATTTAGTGCAATGAACTTAGAACTAGGCATAACCTTCCAGTTTGTTGCATGATGGAATTACTTTGTTGAAAACAACCAGTGAATAAATCTGCTAAAAGAAGGCATCACTCTGTGGATTCATACAGTATAGTATAAAAATATGTAGTTCCCCAGTTATAAAATCTATCACAATTTTTCAGCAGTCTTGTATTTTTTACATGTCTTCACAACTGTGAGCAGCTGTTTCTGCATATGTTCCTTGATTTTATGCCCACACTACAATGGCACCAGAGCACTCTTAGTTATGCAGGCACACTTTTTTATCCACCTCCAGCCTTCTGCTGCTGGGATGGTAAATGCATTTGATGGAAGAGGAATTGGGGCATGGGGGTAAAATAGAGAATGAAGCACAAAGCTTCTGATGGAGGTTGGGAAGATTAAATCATACATGTTTCCTCCTATGGCATGGTATCCTGTGTGCAGCATTCAGTCAACTATATTCAGTCTGGTAGACCTGCTTTTTGAGAAGGCTTGTTTATTTTTCATGATAGGGCCACAGTTCTGTATTTCTGTATTTTAGTAAATAGACTGGTACTGAGTAGACTGATTCCTTCAGTCAAAATCAATCAAAATCCTTCAAACAAAAGTTACAGCAGTTTAGGACTAGAAATTAAGGCATATTGTCATCTTCAGGAGTAAGTAGTGGACAGAATGCAGTTGATTGATTACTAGAATTTAATTTGCACAATTTGGTAATATTCTTCTCTTTCCTTTTTACTGAAAAGTATCAAGTAGCCTGCATAGGTTCACAGCCAGGGTTGGCATAATACAAAAATGCGCCTAAAATTTATTCTTTCTCAATCTTCCTAATGTTTTCAAGCTTCATATTAACTGATCCTATTTGAATTATGAACAGTAAGTATGCCATGCTATGTCTAAGGTAAATATCTGAAAGAAGAAGTCCCTTATTTAGGAAAATAACTGGTGTAATTACTTAGCCTTATACAAAAGCTGGGCACGATTTCAATCCAATTTTGATTACTTCTTCACATGTTGCCAAATCACTATAATTTTTGGGCTTTAGAGGATATTTGTTGATTAATACTTCTGGACCCCTATAGGCACCAAATGCATCTGGTCCCTCATGATCCAACAATATGAACTCCATTAGGAGCTGAAGGACTTCTACTGGTGTCCTCCATGATAGCAAAATCAGGGCTTTGTCTAGTCTAGTTTTAAACAACTGAAATGATGGGGTTCCACATACTACTTCTTGAAGTACATGGAAACTAATAGATATTAGAACTCAATAGATATCAGAATATAATAGATATGTCCTAGTCCAACCAAAACCAAATAATTCCCATCTGTTGACAAACCCAGAAAGAGTGTTTGTGTGTCTCTAAGTGTCAGGTAAGTAGGCATACTTCCTTGTACTCTAAAAATATTATAATCCCTTGCATCAAGGAGCAGGAGAAAGCATTTACTCTACCAATAGAATAGGCTCAGCCCTAGTAATTCTTACAGTGGGCATACAACTATTCTCTTTTAGTCAAACAGACATCTTCTGGTAAGCTTAATGGGATACAGGAACAGATAAATTAGGGTAGCTCATGTCTATCAGTGGATCCTATACGATACAGGGATTTAGATCTGTTGGAGTTTATATTCCCCAACAGCGGGAGAACATATACACTGACACTGTATTGCTCCACTCAGTTGGGTTTCCTATGTGACCTTCATATCAACAAAAGGATGAATTAGGAGTGAGGAATGTCAGCACTTTTCTCCTGTGCTGTCTTCCTGTGTTCAACAGTGTCTATAGATGAAACAGCAAAAGCTCATCTGAATTTCATGTTGGTGGCATCTAGACTGAAATTGCATCTCATTGTTGAGTTTGGACGGGTAGAGACATAGGGGTTACTACAAAGCATGTACAGCAGTAGGAGTTGTAAGCCAAGGAAGCTTGCTGCTTGAGTGTTTGTTGTGCTGGCAGTGTTCAAGGCCAGGCTGGGCAGGCCTTGGGGGATACAGTCTAGTGTGAGCTGTCCCTGAACATGACAGGGGGTTGGAGCTAGATGATGTTAAGGTCCTTTCCAACCCAAATCATTCAACGATTCTATGCTAGTGGAACAGCAGGAAATGGCCGTATCCCAGCATGGGTCCATTATAGCAGTCCCCTGAAGGAGTGTATTTCTTACTTAACAATGGAATTCAAGCCCCCTTAGAGAAGCCCCATTTAAGGTTTTAACCCTTAAACACATCCAAATGTCTCTGCCAATCATTTTTGAATGTTTATCTTAAAAGAAATTAAGAATAAAATTAATTAAGGGAAGAAAAAAACAAAACCTGGTAGCACAAGAATCACATTTAAGTTACTGAATCTCATCTCCTCAGCTAGATAGTGCAGCAATTAAACCAGTATTTGCAATGCAATAAAGACAAAGCTAATTCCTGGCAAATGTGAGCTGGATGATGCTTTTTCTCAGGGAAACTAGTGAAGGATAAGGCCAGAGCAATAAATCCTTCAACACCTCATTTGTTAATTATCTTCATAAGCCTCTTGCTTGTAATGATTATCTAATTTATTGCAACTAAAAAGAAAGCAAAATGAGGTGAAATGACTGAGGCAATCAAGACATTAGAGTTTGTAGGCTTATCTCTGCAAGCTGCATGCAGGATCTAGGTCTGTAGGGAAGCGAACTTTATGCATTGACTAGTGCCTTGATATTTGAGTTTTGCAGCAAAATGTGCCAGAAGACAGAAGCTGCTTCTTATAGGGCTGCATATTGGATAGGGCTGCGAGGTGCTGCTCCGCAGAAGACATTCATGGAGTTCCTATTCTTGAAAGGCCTGCTTACCAAAATTGAAATCTTAGCTACACTGAATTTGAAGGCTTTCAGGGAAGACCAATAACCCACATTTTTGCTCAGTCTGGAGAAGCAAAAGCTCCTGGGGAAACCCTATTGCAGCTTCCAGTGGCTATAAACGGGCTACAAGAAACCTGGAGAGGGTCTTTGGACAAGAGCCTGTAGGGAAAGGACAAGGGGGAATGGCTTTAACCTGCCAGAGGGAAGACTGAGATGAGAGCTTAGGCAGTTGAGGGTGCTGAGGCACTGGCACAGGTTGCCCAGAGAAGCTGTGGCTGCCCCATCCCTGGCAGTGTTTGGGGCCAGACTGGACAAGGCTTGGAGCAAACTGGACTAGTGGAAGGTGTTCCTACCCCTGGCAGTGGATGTAACTGGATGAGCTTTAAAGTCTCTTCCAACCCAAAACAGTCTATTCTACCAAGCAAACTGATATAAACTATTTTTAGTGTACAACTAACACCTAATTAAATATGATGCAGTTTTTTTGTTTGTTTTTTTTTTTAAAAAAAAAAAATAACAAACAACACACCACCATATAAAGTCAGAGTTTTCAAATCTTTTTGCATTCTCTGAAGGAGTCATTGGCTGTGGGCATGGAAGGATCATTTGGTATACTGATTTTTCTGGTATATCTGTTTCTCAAAAGTATTTGAACAAGTTGCTTTCTTATGGGTTCTTTAATTAACCATCAATAGCTAAAAGCAAAGGCCACCACACAGCTAATTAACTGTTTCAAACATAGGACATGATGGGAAGGAATGGTCAGCATTGGTAGTAGAAGGAAGTCACCCAATGGAGTCCTAGCCATGCCTTGTACTCTTTGGCAGTTAAAATACATGAAAGAAGAAAGATTTTCCCTCAGAGAACTTGTAAGTCTGATGTTGAGACTTTATTGTACAAGATGGAGTTTCCTGAGTGAACTCATAAGTGAACTAACATGTATGAGGAGAATATTACCATCCCAGGTTATCTTCAACCCTGAAAGCAGCTTGACCGCATTAATACAGGGAAACCAGTTCTATCTGTCAATAAGCTGAATTTTATCTGAGAAACTGCAATGCCATTTTGACATGGTTATATAGCATTAGATGATTTGTGCTAGCCATGGGATCCCCATACCAATTTCCATTACAGGTAAATCAAACAAGACTTGGGAGAAGGCGCAGATACCCATCTCTGGAAGCCAGTGTCACCACTGAAGTCTCACAAGTATGTATTTGAATGACAGTAAAAATCTGAAATGAAAAATGAAACATGGGACAAATTAGGAAGACAATTAAAGTAACCAATAAATCTCCCCAGTAAGATGGTGCTGAGTCACACTTTTGAATGCCTATGCAGAGCATGGACTTGGTCTGGTATCAGTCACTGCCCCCCAGCCCTAGCCACCCAGGCAGATTCTATATCTGTCGGACACACAGTCTGCAAATGTGAGGATGAGTGGGACCTGCTGGTCACAGATGGTACCTGGCACGATGCTCAAGGAAAGAGGTAAGAGTGGGAACAACTACAAGTGGAATTAAAATCATTTTACAGGTCTGAGAGCTGAATAACTGATTCTTTTCCTGAGCCAGGCAGACATACTGGGGCAATAAAATATATTTTCCAGGGATGACATGCCAGCAGTGAATCACCAATGGTGATGACTGTTTTATTCTTTTTTACTTTCTTAGCTCCACAACATTACTACCCTTTTGCACTGTCAGATATTAAAATCATATTAATGATCAAGAACTGCATTAAACTGTCTGAAAATGAAATAATAAGGTAGCACATTTGAAGGTTAGAGACAGCCCTTGGGTGTAATTCACTAAACTGTTATCTACCTGCCTGGCGCTCTGCAGATGAAGCAGTATGCATTATTTCTGGGAAACTAATTACCTCAAAGGTCTACACTCCCCCAGCCCCAAACGTGCACACAAACAATATCCTGTACATTCCAAGCTGCTGTTGAAGCTGAAAAAGGGTAGTCATCCAAGCACAAACCAGATAAACAGACAATTTTCTTTTCACTGCACTGTCACTGACTTTCTTAGTGCAGCCATAAGGAGAAATTAACTCCTATTACATCTGAAGGCATATGGGATGTGTGTTTGTGTGTATGAAGAGTGTCTAATGGTCAGAGAAAGAATTAGAGATATAGCCCATTTCCACAGTTACCAGGAATAGTTTAGGCATCATTTGAGAGGTGACTGAAACCCCCAGAAGGAAATATTTTACTGGAGGTAACAAGACTTGCAGCCAATTGTATTTGTGCTTCATAAAAAGAGATTTCCATGCTCTTTTATTAAAGAAACAAATACAATTACTGTTTTATACTTCTCTCTATAACACAGGTGAGCTGGTAATCCAAAATCTAAAGAAAGCATTGCTCAATCACAACCTCACAGAACAATTTTACTGCGATAAGATGTGTTATAAATCGTGCTAGGGGTGATGCCCAAACTCTTTCTGAAGTTGTATTATCTAACTTTGTCACCTCTGAAATGAAAAATCATACCTGGCAGACAATAAAATGAAGACAACTTAATAATGTTTATAACAAGACTGAAATGAAAACATTTATCAGGATTTGTTTATGCTGAAAGGGCCAATCCATTTTGCCTTTGATTGAGACGGCAGAGAAGAGGGAGAAGGCAGGGAAGGAAGAAAAACAACTGAGTATTTTCCCCCCATATCCTGAGTTCTTTTAAGCTCATGTTCCTTCACTGAGTGACAAAACCTATAAGAATTAAATGTTTTAAAAATAAGATTATTTTAAAGCTTGATAATACCTACAGACCCTTATTGGGTCTTGTACACGATCAGAAGTTGCACAAATGCTACCTGCAGATAAGCTTGCTGCTATGTTATTGTTCTAGAAATAATTACATGATGCTTTCTAAGTGATAGTTCAAATGACAGGAAAATTCATTATCATCTTAGTTTTGAAACGGAGTTAAAAATGTTTGAAAAGCTTTGTTCTGCAATGAAGTCATCTGCAGAAGAAAGGATAGGGCATGTGAGGTTTACTGTAGAAATCAGAGGTAAGAGATAAACTTGTAAGTAGTCAGCCCCACTCTCCTCCCCTTATACTGCAGATACATGAACTTTGACAGGAATGACTTCTATGCATAATTTGATGTAAATAATCTGGACAAAGAACATCATCAACTGACAGGACTACTTCCAGCTGCTAAGTCAATGAAAATAATGTACTTGAGATCAAAATTGAGAGCACAGTACTTCAATACAATGATTTGCTAGTTAATTGTGACAATACTTTCTGTGGCAAAACATCATTTTAATTTCACTTTTCTCTGTTGATCACAGTGCCAGCCAGAGAGGTATTTCTTCCACTAAGGCACTCAGCTATTCATGGATAAATACTACACAGGCCTTTCTGTACCTGCATTAATATTTTTGGCAGTGCTAGCACTGCACCTTAGAGATGATATGAAATATGTCAAGAAATAGCTTTTTCAGGCTGAGTCACTACCATCCTTTGCTCTTTGCTATGCCTGTCAAAATCTATCAGACTGGTTAATATTTGTGTCTTCTATAACTGGCTCATACTGGCTAGCATAAAAATGCAAAAATTGCATCAGCACTTCATGTTCATCAATAAAGCTCTTGATTATTGTGCAGCCGTTATGGGGAGCCCCAAAATCCACTCACAGATTCACAGAATGAAATAGGTTTTAAAAGACCTTTAAGATCACTAAATCTAACCATTAGACCTCAGTATTGACAAGGCCACCACTAAATCATGTCACTGAGGACCTCATCTACACAGTTTGTGACCACTTCCAGGGACAATTGACTCCACCACTGCCCTGGACAACCTATTCCAATGCCTGACCATCCTCTGGGGAAGAAATTGTCCCTAATACCCAGTCTAAATCTCCCCTGGTGCAACTTGAGGCTGTTTCCTCTTGTCCTGTCAGTTGTTCCTTGGGAGCAGAGACCAGCCACCTCCTGCTTCCATCCTTCTTTCAGGCAGTTGTACAAGAGCGATAAGGTCCCCATGAGCCTTCTCTTCTCTGGAGTAAACCCTCCAATTCCCTCAGCCGTTCCTCATCACACTTGTGCTCCAGGCCCTTCACCAGCTCTGTTGTCCTTCTCTCAACCCACTCCAGCAACTAGTTGCCTTTCTTTTCTAAAAAAAAAAGAAAAAATCTATTTCCACCTTTTGTACCATGGGCAGCTTCTGTAGATTTGGAGTGAAGACAGTTAAATATCCCCTACTCACATTAAACAGAGAGAGTTAAACATCTTAAAAACTGAAGTGATCATAGAATGGTTTGGGTTGGAAGGGACCTTAAAGCTCATCCAGTTCCAACCCTCTGCCATGGGCAGGGGCACGTTCTGCCAGACTAGATTGCTCCAAGCCCTGTCCAACCTGGCCTTGAACACTGCCAGGGATAGGGCAGCCACAGCTTCTCTGGGCAACCTGTGCCAGTGCCTCACCATTGTCGCATGGAAGAACTTCTTAAGGTCTCATCTCAATCTCCCCTCTGTCAGGTTAAATACATTGCTCCATGTCCTGTCACTGTGTCATGATGTACTGCAAGTGAGAGTCAACTGCAGGTAATGAAGTGGAAGGTTTCTATGAATTGAGTCAAGAATCTCCATTTTTCTGCCCTCTCCAGCAAACTCTATTTTACGAAATCTCTCTGACATAGCATGTACTGCTTAGGCAATGCCAAATACATTTGCTTTCAGTAATATAAAAGTACATTCAAATACTTCCAAAAAAAATATTTTCCTTATGACTAAACTTTGCATTTACTAGTTGAAAATGACAATTTTAAGTCCAGTTTCCTTTGAACACTTAGAATAAGAGTGCTTTTCTGTTTCACATAGATAATTGGACAAATAATGAAGTACCACTTCAGATACTGTTTAGGGCTTATTTAGGCTAAGCTTCGATAGAATTCAGTGGATGGTTAAGGCCTTAGTTCTGCAAATATAATCTAACTGCATGTATGGAAAATGGATGGTCGCTGAACTAATTGCAAGATAGGCAACAAATAATCTATGTGTTTAGTTTCTGCTTAATCTCTTGCTCTTGAATGTCATGCTTCAGTTAAATATGCAGATATTGTTCATACATGCACCAATTCGTAGTTAGAGGAGGACTAACAAGTCATTCCAATTCATGACAGATCACTTGTAATGCAATAGCATTTGCAGATTAGGTTCAGAGGCCATTTACCCATCTGTGAGGAGTGAAAACCCTCATGCAGACTTTAGGACTGGGGGAGGATCCTGGCAAATCACCTCAACTTTGGCAAAAATGTGATATTGAGTGCATGTTTCCCAGTCAGGATTAGGGTCCCGAGAGAAACTTACACCTGCCTTTGAAATCATGGTGTAATGCTGATTCCTGCAATCATAAGAAAGAGTAATTGCAGTAGTTGACATAAGCTTTCACGATGTTTTTGCTGCATTCAGTATTCTTCTTTTTTCCTTTTCAGAGTGCTGATTGGCATGCACTGCTCAATAGCTGCTGCACTGTACTCTGCAGTAGCTGCTTTTCAACAGTGTGTGTTCAGCAGTTGGTTCAGACCCCTACATATCTCATTTACTTTATAGTGAGAAATTTGTATCTTTTGATATACAGTGACAATATAAATCTGAGCTTTCACTAGTGGAATATGAATCTTGTCTTTTGAACACTGTGGTTGTTTATGCTCTTCTCTTGTCAACTAATACTTTTTTAATTACACTTTACTTTTAATAAAAGTAACTATAAAATAGATAGAAACTATCAGTGGCAAATTACTGCTTTTCCTATGTGCTAAACCTCTCCACAGTTATTTCCTCTGAGGAAACATAATTTGAAGGATTTTTATGTTGCTTTGAAATTGTAGGTCTACCTGATATGAAATTAAAAACTGTAAAATTCCATTCCTGTTTCGTTCAATTTAGAGACAGATTCAAGGCTCTCTTGAGCAATTCAGTATTCAACCGCAGCATTCAGAAGGTTAGGGCTTTGGTGTAAAAACTATTCCAAACATAAATACCACTCATCTCCCTGAAATCATACTTGTAAGCCATGAGTTCTGTCAAAATTTAGTGCTGTGTCTCTGTCATGATTTAGTGTTAATAGAGCGATATAAAAAGAGAAAGGTATAGAATCGTAGGATCAACCAGGTTGGAAAAGACATTTAAGATCATCAAGTCCAACCACTGTTCCCCAGCATTGACAAGGCCACCACTAAATCATGTCACTGAGGGGCTTGTCGACATGGTTTGTGAACATTTCCAGGGATGGTGACTCCACCACTGCCCTGGGCATCCTGTTCCAATGCCTGAACATCTTTTGGGGGAAGAAATTGTTCCTAATACCCAGTCTAAATCTCCCCGGTACAACTTGAGGCTGTTTCCTCTTGTCCTGCCAGTTGTTTCTTGGAAGCAGAGACCAGCCACCTCCTGCTTCCATCCTTCTTTCAGGTAGTTGCAGAGAGCAATAAGGTCCCCATGAGCCTTCTCTTCTCCGGACTAAACCCTCCAGTCCCCTCAGCCGTTCCTCATCACACTTGTGCTCCAGGCCCTTCACCAGCTCTGTTGCCTTTCTTTGGACCCACTGCAGCACTTCAATGTCTCTCTTGTCGTAAGGGGCCCAGAACTGAAGACAAGATGTGAAGCGCGTCCTTAGCAGTACCCAGTACAGGGTACAATCACTGCCCTGGCCCTGCTGGTCACACTGGTGCTGATACAGGTAATTCTTTGTCACATGCTTAGGATGGAGAGGCCTAAATAGAGTACTGTTTGCATCTCCTATACTGAATCTGTTATATTTATCAGCTGTCAAAAGAAATTATACTGAAAAATAAGTTATTTGCTTTTCCAGTCAGTATGTTTGCTTTTTGTTAGCAGCATAAGGCTGTAGCTGAGACACAAACCATGATCTTTATACAAAAAGGTGCTTATCAGCTTTGCCTTTTGAGCTTTTTTCTGCCTAGGAGCCATTTAGTTAATCCCAGCAGGAGATGGTGCTTCACAGATTTTGCAGGTAACATCTGCAAAACTGCTAAAAACTCCAAGTGAAGGCAGACAGCCTCCCTTTTCCTCTCTGAAAGAGATTTCAGGAAACATTCACAATCCAGTTGGCCATTCTGCACCAGCACAGTCATCCTGGTGCCACATGACCTGTCTCATCTGTTCCTTCATCAATTAAACCACTTCTTCAGGATAAATTAAAACCAATTCTAATTAAACACTATAATGGAACTATCAATCTACATTACTGAGGCAGAACAGGGATGTAATTAGTTATTGATACAAAAAAGATTTGTTTAAACTAGTTGGGTTTGCTGTCAGCAACCACAGGCTTTCACTGAGCTTATACGGAACCTGAAAATAACCATCATTGTGTCTCTCTTTTAGGCTATAAATACACATGGGAGCGGATACTTGTAAACTACCCAGTCAGCTTTTTGTATGTTCCTCACTATTTTAGATGAGAAAGTTGCACATTTACTTGCAATATTTCTTTAGACTGGTAATACAGTTCCCCCACTATTCAGATGATCTGTTTAACATATATTGCATCCACTACTTCACTGTATAAGCGTAGAATCATAGAATGGTAAGAGTTGGAGAGGATCTTAAGGCTCATCTAGTGCCAGCCTCCTGCCATGACCAGGAACTCCTTCCACTAGAACAGGTTGCTCCAAGCTTCATGCAACCTGGCCTTGAACACTGCCAGGGATGGTGTAGCCATAGATTCTCTGGGCAACCTGTGCCAGCACCTCAGCACCGTCAAAGGGATGAACTTCTTCCTTATAGCTAATGTAAATCTCTCCTGTTTGAGCCCATGCTCTAGCCATCTTATCATCTTCATGGCCACCTCTGGACTTGCTCCAACAGCTCCATGTCCTTCTTACGTGGAGGACACCAGAACTGCACACAGTGCTGCAAATGGGGTATCATGAGAGCAGAGTAGAGGGGCAGGATCACCTCCTTTGACCTGCTGGCAGCCTTAAATTATTTTAAAAGCTGGATTCTATAAGTCAACACTTGGCAATCATCGCTACCTCTGTCATCACAGAAAATGGTGGTTTGAAACCCATATGAAGTCGTGCACAGCTAGGTCACAGGAGAGTGTCAAGGAAACATGGTAAAAGTATATTAAATGTAAGATGAGGTGGTAAGATCTATCTGAATAGAAACTGTATAAAAATGTCCCTTACTTGTAGCACGAGCCTGGTGTGGGTTTTTTTTTTAGAGGGATGAACTGCGACGAATGCATACTTCGCAAGATTATTTCAAGATTGCAGTGTTAAAAATCAGATCTTCTCAGAAAGGCCTATGGAAATAGTTTGAAATGAGCTAGCTTTAGTAAATCAGTGGAATATTTTATTCCATTTTCATTTCATGATCCTAATTAATATTTCATCAGTATTTCCTCTATAGTTTTCTATGATCATAGGGTAAGAATAGCCCTGTAGTTACACTCATTATGTTCTTTGGACTCTGCCTTAAGAAGAAGTATGCCTATTGCCAAATTTTTTAAATGCATGCCTTCTGCATGCATCTACAGCACTCAAAGGGCTGGACTGTCAATCAACGGAAGAAGCAGAAAAATTCTTCCACAACTAGACTGGAAAGAGGTTGTTATGTCTGCTGTAATTTGCATCTTCTCACCTCCTTGTGCTTCCCAGGCAGCAGAAGTGAGTTTTAATGGAAGACATACATATTGCAGTAGTGTAGCACCTTCATCTGAGTTGATCTAACCTGTGAACAGTACCCTTGTCTGAAATTACTTTTATCAGAGGATTAAATAAAAAGGGAATGTAGTCTGGTAGTAGTTTGCTCCTCAGTAAAAAAACAAAGCTAGTAAAAACAATAATTGTATTGAGTTTCTTGCCTGACTTGTCATGTGGATGTTACAGAACCTTCAATTTGCCAGGTTGTCCATAAGAAGTCTAATGAAAATTTGGACATGTGGAAAATACAGATATCTTTTGAAATAGATGAGGGAAATGGTTTGTAAAATGTAGGTGGGATGATTTTGTTCCAATGTACAATACGTGTCTACTGAGATAAACATTGCTTACTCGTCAGTTGTGTCCTTGATGGAAAGCAAAGCCAGCACCAGACCACTATCTCATGGAGTTGTTACCTCTGCTACCAGGGTACAATTCACTTCTCTTCACACAACACAAAAGGTTATTAAAAATCATCCTTCCAGCAACCTGGCTTTATTCAGTTAAATCAAGACTAAACTGTTTTCCTCATATTTCTCTTTTTACATTCAAAGGAAAATTGCAACTAATGTGAGAAAGTATTTAATTTACAATCCCAGTTTAGGCACAGTGTTAGCTGCATGCGACATACATGAAGCTGGTGAATGACAGATGCAGTAGGAATTCCAATGCTCAATATTTTGTTTAACCCATGGATGTTTAATGCTAACACAATAAAAAAGCATGCCTCTCACGCAAGGCCAACAAAGACCCTACTTTACTGTAATTTTCACTTTGTTATGCATTTCTTTTCCTTCAGTGAGGCTTAACTCAACCTGTATAGAAAAAAAATAACATGAAAAGTGTCTATATATGGCTAGGATTGAACCAAAAAAAAATTCTGGCCTTATCATTGCTTTTAAAAACTCAATTCTCCAAAGTTCATTCTCACTTCTTCTAGGTCTCTGTGTTCAGGAGTAAAAGGAAAATTTCCTGCTGCTAATTTTACTCTGTCAGAGTTTGATCGTTAGTCTGTGAGAAGTATTAAAGAATAACCAGCACCTAATGTGTCTGAAATAGCATTTTGTTTTATTCATATAAATACACTTATGCAAAAAAACCTGTGACCTTTTCTGCCTATTGCAGAACATTTGGCAGAACAAAATAGTCTCTCATATTAACTATGATAACAGAATCTAAGATCCATTCCTTTTATTCAGTTTCTAGGTGTAGTTTTCTACGGATTGCTATACAGTTACTTTCAAGAAAATAAAGGGACCATCTCATAAATAACTACAGAGAGGGGTGCCTAAAGTCTCATAAGAATGGATCAGAGTACATGACTTACATGCTGACACAATGTCATGGTTTAAGGCACGCAAACAGTTCTCTAATCTGGTCAGGCTGAGAAAATCAGGGCAGTTCAGTCTGGAGAAGCTGCATGGAGACCTCAGAGCAGCCTTCCAGTATCTGAAGGGGACCTACAAGGATGCTGGAGAGGGACTCTTCATCAGGGACTGTGATGATAAGACAAGGGTTGATGGGTTCAAACCGTAACAAGGAAAGTTCAGGCTAGATATTAGGAAGGAATTCTTCCATGTGAGGGTGCTGAGGTGCTGGCACATGTTGCTCACAGAAGCTGTGGCTATGCCATCCCTGGCAGTGTTCAAGGCCAGGTTGGACAGGGGTTGGAGCAACCTGGTCTAGTGGAAGGTGTCCATGCCCATGGAAGGGTGTTGGAACTAGATGTGCTTTAAGTCCCTTCTAACCCAAAACATTCTATGGCTGTTTCTATGCCTGTTTCTATTCATACTTTACTGTAAGGTCTCTCTACCTTTGAGGGAGTCCACAACTACTCCTAATTTAGCAAACATATACATTTGACTGCTGCATGCAGGTCATTTATAAAGACATTAGTGAGCACTGTCCCTAAAATTGAGCCCTGGGTAACCCCACTGGTGGTTGCCAGCCAGCCTGATGTAACCCCATTTACTGTAGCTCTTTGAGCTCAACCTATCAGTCAGTTGTTCATCCCACATATTTTGGACTTGTCTATCTGTATGCTAAACATATTGCGCAGAAGATACTGTGAAAGACAGCATCAAATGCTTTGCTAAAATCCAAAATCAACCCGCATCTTCTGGATATGTTTGATGACCTAAGCAAACTTGTCATAACTGGAAATTAAGCGAGTTGGAAAGGACTTTCCTCTTGTGAATTCATACTGGCTATGCCAAATGACTGCCTTCTCTCACGTGTTTTTCAATAATCCCCAGAATAGCCTTCTCCATAATTTTCCCAGGCACTGAAGTGAGGCTAACAGGCATAGAAACAGGGTCTTCCTTCTTACCCTTCTTGACAACTGGGACAAAGTAAATATCAAGAGTGAAGAATTAGTGAAAAGTAGAAGTCAGAATCCCACTACTGTATCAAGACAAAGGCAAGAAGGAACAGTGCTTCCAGCCATGCCTTCCACTTCAGTCATATGGGTCATATGTTATACTCTTCACCATTCAGACAAATTGCATTTCACTAGCAAAAATTTTCATGCACCCTAAAAGTATTATGTATTGAAGCAAATTATGCTCCAAATAATTCTCTCTGGTCTTGTGCTAGTCATTCATCATGAGTCTCACCAAAACCTTCAAGAAGTGGCTTTTCAGAAGGCAAATATTTCTGAACAGACGTGTGAACTAGAATTCAAATGGGTTAGTGATTTGGTGAATATGTGGATATAGCAAAACCAGCAATAGAAATCATGATTACATTGGAAATAGAACATCCCCCCCAAAAAAAATTAAAAAACCCCAAAGCAGTCTGATCTAACAGCTAATTTAGCACCAAAAAATCTTAGCTCCGTGCAGTTAGTTGACCAGAAAGAATATCTGTTCTGAGGTTTCAAACTTGATATGCAACGACCTTAGGAAAGGGCTTGTTTTTGACAACTACAGCTCTCTCTATGTCAGTGGGTGCTAAGGTGGCCTTTAGTGGAAAATACTTACCTTGACTAATTTACGTACTTAGCCAAGGCATAGGAGTTCTATGTTTAGAAACATTGTCTGAGGGTATACATAGCTATAGAAAAACAATCCTGCCCTTGTTGGAACAGAAGATAGGTTTCATATCTGAGTGCTATTCCTACACTAACTTGTAGAACTGTAGGTTGTAGCAGAGGGAGCAGATTACCAGACCCACTGAGGAATTCCTTATTGCTTATAGTCAGCTGCCATTACCACATTCTCTGCTTGTTTTGCCACCACTAGAGCCTAAAGGAAGGCAGGCTAATACTTTAGGAAGTACCAATTCAGGTAAAAAGCAAAGTAAAAGAAAAAGACAGAAAATCACAGACTTGGGGTACAACTCTACAGGAGCTATTGCTGAGTCTCCTGGGTCCTCTGTAGATGAGAACAGTTTTCCTTGGAGAAATGAATAAAGGTTTATTTCTGTTGCTCAGTGACACTTTCTCAGTGGCTACTTTTTTATTTTGTTAGTGCTGGACCATCATCATTTACTGCACTGTGACTGACAGATAATTTCAAAGGATGATCTATGAAATGCGCTAATGACACCTGGAATTCCATGACGGCCCACACAAGCCATAGAAAATGGTATCATACAGGACAGATAAAGAGTGTACCATAAATTAGAGTTGTACCAGTATCATGCGGTTGAATCATAACAGAACACAGGTGAAGTGATAATACTTGCTACGGTGAGGTTAGAGTTGAAAGGACAAGTGACTATGTCACAGGCCCATAGTCTACTGTGTAACCAGAAGATAAACTTATGACAGATTGGTACCATTCTTTTTTCTAAGATACTGTCCTGTTAGTTATTAGCTAGCTGGATTAGGTAGATAGCTAGAACTTCATTATTTGGCTGATAATTATAAGGGGACTGAACAGAATAGTATTTTAAAGAGGAAGTCAGTTTCCAAATGAGGCCCATTTCTGCATAATTCCTTAATTAATAAATTATTAATAGACAAAAAAAGCAAGTCATAGATGGAAATAGTGGGGTTGTAGATAGTTAAATCTGCCAGCTGGAAATAAAGCAGATTATTTCAAGTCATAGTTCCAAGTAGTGAGTTGGCCTGTTTGGTTTCATATCAATTGAGAAAACATCCTGTCCTGTTTGTGATAGTACTGAAGTTTTGCTTTGGTAATTTTCCACATACTTTCCATTGGCTTTGTAATGACTTAAAAGGGAAAAATAATGACTTTTGGTCCAGAAACTCTAGTGAGAGTAGTGTAAAGTCTTGATTTGGACAGTTTGGAGACCTTTTGTATTAAAGATCATCTATAAAGCACTGGAGGTGTAGCCTCTATTCTACTGCTTCCACTGAAAAACAAACAAACAAAAAAAACAACACCCAAAGATCCCAGAGCAAAGCTGCCAAGAGTATTATTTATGTTGAGATATGATTTCCTTATAATATTTCATCTGTCATGCCTTCCCATAGAATATATGGGAATTTATGTGAAAGATCCATGGCAATTTGGCATTTGAAGTTCACTTGTTGTTTGGAAGTCTATTCTGAGAAGTTAATTTGCTGTCATAAAGCAAATTCTATATTTGAGATAAGCACAACCTACTCTAACCTACTTTAGAAATCATCTAAGTCTCAGTGAAGTGAGAGGATTATTTTCATCTTATTGAGAAAAACTGGATGAGGCCCTCCTGTTCCTGCAAAATTCAGAGTATGAACAGACTGAATGGATTCTGATTTAATTTCTCCTTAATTACTGAAGTCGTTGTGATAACACATCCTTCTCTCCCTTGACAAAACAACCAGGAAAACGTGTCCTGTACTTGATCTCCCTGCAAAAAGGGATCAGGCCCGATAGTGCTCAGGTTGAAAAGGACCTGGAAGAGCATGTCTCCAAGTACTTTGTTGCTTAATTAACATTTTAGCTTACAGTCACCAGTGTTTTGAGAATATCAATATGTTTCTGTTAAGTGTCACCTTTACTATACACAGATATGTGATTGAAAATGGAGTACTTGTAAAATAGATCATATAATTTCATTAAAATTCTTATAATTTTTTTCTCCTCATCTTACAATTCTAAAAGTGATGCTACAATATTGTTGCTATTTATTATTATTATTGTAAGAGTACTTTAGGAGCCTCACCTCAGATCTCAGACCTCACTGTTTTATGCAGTGTGAAAAGAGCTTTACGTTGCACTCCTTGTCTTGTCTTGACATCTGTGTTCATCATTTAATATGGTCCATATAATACACATGAAATGGCTGTTTTCTAATGCTTGTTGCAGTAATTTCTAGATGTATAGTTTGAAAGTGCTTTGGAAATGCATATGAAGGCATTGTATAAATCTGACATCATTATGATATATTTTGGAGATGCTTTGCAGGTAGTAAAAATAAAATATGTAAAATAAAATATGTAAAATGAAAGTGTGAAGGGGGTTGCACCAGATTTTGGCTGGTATATATAGCCATCCACAACATGAAAGTAAGTTCATCTTGTGCTAGTATATAGCTTTAAACAAACCTCAAAGACAAGTCACACTGACACACACCCCACTTCTTTTAAGAAAGAAATAAATCTCTACTTCTTTCAGTCTGATTGGTTTTGATGTCTCTGAAGTAAATACAGATCAGATCAGGTACTTACAGAGGCTAGGGCACTAAATTTCCTTTAATTCCTGTTTTATAAAGAAACTTCTGTGAAAAAATGAGTTGCCCTGCAATGCATGGAAAGTAGAAGACTGAATTTCTTTTTGAAAAATGTTAATTTTACTTTGCTGTCACATTTGTGATATGTGAAATATATCCCAGCAGAGCACAGAACAGAGAGAGCCTGCAAAAAGACTCCGCTCTAAGGGTTTCTTGCACAGACTGCGATAGAACCTAACTGTGGAAGCTAAATGCAAGTGGGAGCTGCAGGACAGAACTGATTTAGCAAACATTTAGGCCCAATAAAGAAAACCAATTTAATTATATGGAATGGAATGGAATGGAATGGAATGGAATGGAATGGAATGGAACGGAACGGAATGGAATGGAACGGAATGCATAGGCTTCTCACCAAAAAAATGGTTTTGGTCAAAGCTTTATTGCTTGAATTATTTAACTGGTTGAGGTTAACACTTGATAACACACTGGATATCTCCACAAATTTGTGAGATGGCTAATTCTCACCTCAGCAACGTTCCCACTGAGGTATCAGAAAACTTTATTGCTCCCAAATGAAAAGCCCTGTTATCCTTTACTTAAACTCTTAAACTCAGAAGAACAGAAGAAATGTATTGCATACAAAAACTAGTCCACTGTAAATGATTCTGTACTATAGGTAAATGAGAGGAAAAGCTAATTATTTTTAATGCGAAATTTTAAAACAGAGCACTCTATCTCATTTTCTTTAAATGATATTAATATCTAAATCCCACACAAAATGAGAAAATTAAGTAATGTGATACAGTAAAATCAATATTGATTATTAGGCGTAAAAATGCTTTATGAGAAACAGTAACAACCTTTTAGGGTCCCCTAGGAAAAAACGTTGCAATAAAACTAGAATAAATTACTATAATCTAATCATCTTCTAAATAACTAAAATCCTGTAATGGAATTTATGCTGTCAGAAGAGCTGTTGTTTTTAAGCACAGAGCAAACAGCTGTATGCAGTTACAGAGCATGCAGGATGCTGTGTGGACAGCCTACCTTTCTGATTAACTGTTCACTGGTGCATTATTTTTCTCTCTGAAGTCTTTTTTGCACACTTGTACTTTGTCTTGAGCCTTCTACTTCTTTCTACCCAACCCAAGAGTTCCCCTAAGGGGCCTGAGAAGAGTGAAGAAGTTCATGTGGATCCCACTGCCCCACAAGTGACCTCTATTATGTGTGCTAATAAATTAGGAACATTAAGCAATAAACTGCCCTTTGCAATATGCAGCTTGTCCCCTGCCCTCCTTCTGTATAGAAGGAAGCTTGGAGTGTCTTATTTTGAATGGTGTATTACTTTTCTGTAATATGTGTATTGGATAAGCTTAGAGAACACTAATCAAACATTAGACATTGGAGACATAGGACATTAGAGAAGACAAATCAAATAATTAATCCCTGCTTTTGGGCTGGAAAAAGCAAGGTTTGTGATGGCCATTTGTTCCTGGGAATGTTCAATAGCAGCTTTACACTGATTTCTAGGACAGATTCATCTGCACATGTGAACTTTACCATCACTGAGAAGTGCTCAAGGTCCAACCTTGTCATTCCTGCTCAAACTTCAGATATGTCAGGCACAGATAACTGAATGCATTTAGAGGAACCTGTGACCTTGAACTCAAGTCAGTATTTTATAGTAAGCAATTTTAGTGAGCAGAGGACAAATCTGATGTGCTTTCAGCAGCCTGTGTTGCTAAGGAGATGTGCTACTACACAGCATTAGGAATCAAAGTGCACAAAAGCATTGTGCCTTAGTCATCCTATTGCTGTCACTCAACAAAGAGGTGAGGAATGTAAAAACATGAAAATCCCATTTCTCACCCAATCTCATGTGATTATTGTTTTGTTAATGTGAGCCCCTTTGCTCCAGGGGCCATTGATTAATTGCTGATTAAAAGTTACTCCAAAACAGGTTTTCAAAAAGTATGAATTATTATGTTCCCTCCAGCACTCACAACAGCCAGAGATGAGGGTTGGCTGCTGTGTTGTGTATACAGTGAGAGATCCAGGCTGCCCCTGCAGAAGCTTGTCCGTAATGACAGCTGGCAGTAAAACACTCAAGCTAGTTAATGCCACTTCACCATCTTCACTCTAACCACTGAAGCCTAAAGAGAAAGCTGTGGAGGGTGTCAAGGTGACACATGATATTACAGGGTATTTTGCCTTGCATACCTCAGATAGCAGTGCTGAATGGATGAAATTCTGAAAGAGTAATCTGTATTATTCATAGCAAAAATAAAAAAAGCTTTGTTTTTAATGACATGTTGTAGAATAAATTGAATATACAGTAGAACACTTGCTTAAATGCAGTTATAGTCTTTGTTGACAGTACCAAGTACTTATCTGAGGTTGAAAAAATAATGCATTTCTTGTAGCTTGTTATCTAGCTACACTGTTTGTATGTGTGCCTCTTAGATGTGCACCACACACCTGCAGGTACATAACTGAAAGGTGAGAGGGCTGAACACGTGTTCCACATTGCACATTAGCATCATGTACCTTCTGCCTGACTTTTGAAGCTTCATATAAGGATACCCTAATCCATCAAGCTGCTCTCCAGAAATGTATCATAGAATCCCAGACTGGTTTGGGATCGAAAGGACCTTAAAGCTCATCAAGTTCCAACCCCTGCCATGGGCAGGGACATCTTCCACTAGATCAGGTTGCTCCAAGCCCTATCCAATGTGGCCTTGAGCACTGCCAGGGATGGGGCAGACACAGCTTCTCTGGGCAACCTGTGCCAGCGCCTCAGCACCCTCATGAGGAAGAACTTCTGCCTAATATTTCATTTAGTGAAACATTTCCAGACTTTGAAGTATCTTGCTTTTTCAAGAGTATAATTGACTCAAATTTTATAAGAACTAATTAAAATAAATAAACTAGTTGTCTTTGAAAATGCCATTTTATTAAATTCAACAAATCTTCAGAAAAAAACCCACCTGATCTTGACATATTTTTGAGTCAAAAATTATAAGATAACTTCTTCAGATTTCATTCTGGTTTTACGGCACCAAAATTGTTTTAAAAAAATTGTCAACAATATGCTAGCTTAGTATTAACTTCGTGGTGTAGATATTATTAATTTAAATTTTTAATATATTAAAATATTTTACTTTTATAATTTATATAATTGTCCTGGGTTCAGCAGTAGCAGTCGTTTATCTCCTTAGTAGCTGGTGCAGTGCTGTGTTTTTTGACTTTCAGCCTGGAAACATCACTGATAATACCAATGTTTTCAGTTGCTGCTCAGTAATGTTTACTCTGAGCAAGGACTTTCTGTGTTTCATGTTCTGCCAGGGAGGAGGGGAAGCCGAGAGGAAGCAAAGACAGGAAACCTGACCCAAACTGACCAAAGAGGTATTCTCTACCACAGTACATCATGCCCAGTGTATAAACTGGGGATAGTTACTCGGAAGGATTAGCTAGATCACTGCTTGATCTGGCTGGGTATCAGATGGCGGGTGGTGAGCTGTTGTATTCGCTTCCCTTGTTACTTCCTTTATCATTATTATTGGTGGTAGCAGCAGTGGTTTGTGTTATACCTTAGTTACTGGACTGTTCTTATCTCAACAGGTGGGAGTTGCATTCTTTCGATTCTCCTCCCCATCCCTCCAGGAGCCGGCTGAGAGGGAGGTAGGGGAGCGAGAGTGACACTGTGTGTTTTTTTTCTGAGTTACAGGTGGGTTTAAACCACGACAATAATACATGATGTTAAATTATACATAGCCCTTATCTTCTTTTAAAATGTTTCAACAAAGTAATGGAGTGATATGAGTGAACAATTTCAATTTTACTACAAATATTTCTGAAATGTTGTCTTCTGCTCCTGACATCGAATTAAAAAAAAAAAAAAAAATGGGACTGCTGGAATTTTCTATGAAACAGAAATGAATAGAAATTCTAACCTGCTTCATAAATAAACAGATTTATGTATGGGTGGTCCACTGGTAACAAATGAGAGAAGAAGCTGAGTCTGTAACTAAGTTAATATAAAGTTGCTTCAGTAAAGACTTTAAAACTCAAAGTGTTGAAATCCACACCAAATTTAAGTGGTTCCTGCATTAAAACCTTCCTTTATGATCTACACATATCTGCCACAGCTGTGCTGGGTTTTTTTTTGTCCCTCAACAAACTGAATCAGAATAGGTTCCATCCCAGAGTTCCAATCTGTAATTCCCAGGTAGTAATCTAGCCTTGAAAAGAACAGGGAAGATTCTTTACCATCAGCTTCCATTCATTTAACTGAGTAGGGGGTCACAGACTTTAAGTACCTCTCAGATGCTAATGCAGATTTAGTGATGGATTTTGGAGACAGGTCCAGAAATAGATCAGTGGTAACACTACACGCAGAAGTCTTATTAATGTTTCAAGCTGTTTCAATGGTGTTACCAGGGTTGATTCATGCCTAACAGTTTCTTCAAGCATATTAGTAACACCCTTAGTTGGTTCAGAAGTCATTTTTGAAATGAATATATATGTTTTCACACTTACACATTTTGGACATTACTGCATTCGAGATCCAATAATTTAAATGGCAGGAAATAATCCATACTGTTACTGAAAGAGGCACCCCAAGTCTGTGTATGTACACATCTTAATGGTCTTTTCCAAACTAGTTGATTCAATGGTTCTATATTTCTTAGACAATGCAGTTTAGCACCTGGGGCATAATAAATATATCAATTAAACCTATTGGCAGACCTGGAAATTGGGCACATCTGGGCACATAACAAGTTTCTCATGGACCTTCCCTGTACTTGTTCTTGTGCCTGACAACCTGCCCTCACCCACAGCATCACAGTGCTGTTTCTAAACTACCTATTTATTTTGATGTATATGACACATTCGGAACCTCCAATGTTTTATGAAAAGCAGAGGCTAAAAGAATTTTTTTTATTAAATAAATGGGGCAAAGCATCTGTAAGTTTCTAAACTTCAAACTATATTTGCTGTTTTCTAGAGTAAACAGACATTTGAAGAACACACTATGAAATCTTTCAGCCACTGTAACAGTGTTATCACTGACTGAATGCATGCAACAAATCTCAAATCAAGGGATTTGACTTCAATGAAAGTGAGTTTGGCATAAATGAGATTACATTAATGTGTTTCACAATTCCATAAAAATCTGCTTCTTGAGAATCTATTTGCTCTTGGAAGGTCTCAGATCTATTTTTTTTTTTTGTTTTGTTTTTGAGTAAAAGCTGAGTCTCATTTTGCTTACTTTTCTTCTTTTGGCAAAGATAACAAAAAACAAAACCAGTACTTTGAAGCTACAGTGACCTTCACACAAAAAAATTGCTTAGAACAAAATCTATCTTGTTGATGGCTTTCATGATAGTCTTTTTGATTTTATATCATTTTTCTATTACTTTATTATAAAACATTAATCCTTTCCTCACTCTTAGATGGCTCATTATGCATAATACTGCACAGGAGTAAGACTTCAATGCCTCTCAAATACTACATTATTCTTCAGTCATTTTGATACCCAAGTTGGGTTTGCTGAATTTTAATTGGGAATTTCCCATATGTTTTCAACATTAGTCTGAGCTGAAGAAAGAATGTAATATTCTGGAAGGCTATTGAGCCTATTATTTTTTATTTGATTTCTCTATAACTATGAAGTTATAGAGAAATATTTAACTTAGGTCAGTAGCCTAACTAGCAAAATTCCCTCCTTACTGCGACTTTTTTGTCTCTATGCCTGTTATGTGAAAGACAATTTCCATCTGGAAATTACTCTGTATTATTTGTGAGAAGAATTGGAAATAAAAAATGCATTCATACTCCCATTCCTTTTAGACGGACAGTCATAGAACAAGCTCCTTACTACTGAAGCAAAAACTGAACTACTTTTTGGAAGAAGGGTCACAGTTTCATTTGTCTCTAGGTCTAAACCAGCTTTTCACCTTCAGCTGTACTGTGCATTAAATATACTGATATTTACCTTTGACTAGGCCAGGTTGCTCCAAGCCCTATCCAATGTGGCCTTGAGCACTGCCAGGGATGGGGCAGGCAAAGCTTCTCTGGACAACTTCAGCCAGTGCCTCACCACCTTCACAGGGAAGAACTGCTGCCTAAGATCTCATCTCAACCTGCCCTCTGTCAGACTAAAGGCTTTGTTCCCCCTTATCCTAGAGTACAGTATGTTTCTCAAGTTCCTGCAAAGGAGAGAGCCTATGCCTCCCAAGGATGACAGTGAGAAAATAATTTCACTGCGTCGGTCAGAGAACAGGTACCCCTGGAACAGGCATTAACATCAGACGGAAACTGCTGTGCAAAAATTAAACCTATTCCATGGAAAAGGATAATTCATACAGCTGAAGCTTATGCCCTGAGGCAAAAGACGAATATATGGGTATCTCACATAACCACTATGGTAATATTATGCATTGAAATATTTAGGTCTCTTACTTCTAACTAAACTTCCTAGAGCAATAATAATAGAGAGAATACGGAGCACTGGTGGTTGGAAAATTGGATTTATGTTCCAAAGTACCTGATGTGCTGTAAGTCAGTTCAGTCTGGCATTCTAATGCAGTCTGTGGAGTGTGTGCTCGTTTATTAAAACCATGTTCACAACATCACGCTGTTTTCGACATAAAAAGTCCATCTCCAATTACTTGGAAAAATAGGGTGAGCATTTATAATGTGGTCTGCTTTTTGTAAAAGAAAATCCCACTGGCTGTGGGAAGAAGTCATTGCTATAAGTTCTTTGCTTCATCTGCAATGTGACATCTACAATGCTCATCAGAGGATAGTGCACTGCTTTTCACTCCTCAGAACTGATGCTTAATTTTACAAACTGTGTGTTCCAATTAAATTGCATTGATTCCTTCTTGAGTTCTTCATTAAAAATTAGCTTGAATGGTTTTGGCATAGCGACCCAAGAAGGTTTAAATTTAAAATGAAAGACCAAGGGTTCAGCTTTAGTCCCTGTCATATTAGGAATTATACTGGAAAAGCTCTAACAGTCTCCCTGAGTGTTTGAGAAAACCTTTCTGATGACACCTTGTCAAAACTCCTCATTTTATTCTTGCCAGTTTTACATTAGATTTCTGTCTGCTGGAAAGAAGACTGATCACAGCAGGAGCTCAAAGCAAGGAATATTTCAGGAACTCCAAGCAAATGGTCAGAGCTGTCACAATTATAGAAATAGGTGTTCTTCTTCCTCTGCCCCTCTATGCCTGTATCTGCAGGGCAGGGGACAAGTTACAGGCTCTTCAGGGCAGGGGCTGGTAAGAAAGACTTTGAACTACAATTCAACCTGCATGGGCTGTTGCAGTGTCACAGCCTGACCTGGCAACAATGGCATGTGACTGACAGTCAAACTAGAAAATCTGCAGAAAGGATGTCTTGCCTGAGTTCAGTGTGCCCTTCTGTAGTGCAGGCATCAACAGTCTGTGCCATGTGCAATGGTGTGGTCAAGGAGATCCCAGCCTGCTCCTTAGCCTGGGCATCTAGGAGACATTCGGGATACAGTAGCTGTAAGGGGATGCCTTTTATGGATTTCTTACATAAAGAGTCAATGCTTTACTTTTGTGTTGTAGAGCCTAACTACGTTCTCTCTGCTCTGTCAAACTTAATATTTAATATAAATAATTTGTGTAACAAATGTTTATGTAATCCTATTGAATAAACTAGGTAATGACATCCAGTTATCCTTCAGCTGCTACTTAGATTTGTGCAGCTCCTTTGAAATGTTTGCATTATTATTTCAAGAATTAGTAAAACAATTTATTCCTATATGAAAAATGCGCTTACTGTATGTCTGCCATTGCTTTCTGTAGTTCTTGCCTCATTAACAAATTCTCAGCAAAACAGCCAACCTTGATCCATTTCTTTCCTGACCTCCAGAGATTGGATAATCTGTCCTTTCATTATGGGTCTGTCCAGAAAGGGAATCTCCAAAAGCCAATGGGGAAGCAAAGAGTACCAAAGCTTTATTGTTATCTTTGGCATCCACTGCATAGGAAATTCCATATCAGGACAGAAAGAATATACAACAAACTGTTTAGCCATTTTCATAGAATCCCAGACTGGTTTGGGTTAGAAGAGACCTTAAAGCTCATCCAGTTCAAAATCCCCTGCCACAGCCAGGGCCACTTTCCACTAGACCAGGTTGCTCCAAGCCCCATCCAACCTAGCCTTGAACACTGTTGGAGATGAAGCAGCCACGGCTTCTCTGGGCAACATGTGCCAGTACCTCAGCACCCTCATTGTAAAAAATTTCTTCCTATCTATACCTAAACACCTACTCTGAATCTATCATTTCTTAGTTTAAAACCATTACCCTTTGCCCTATCACTACAGTCCCTGTTAAGTCTGTCCCTGTCATCCCCATCTGTCCTTTCTCTGAAAGCAGCCAGCAGTAAGTAGCTAGGAAAGTGCATGAGAACAAGGGAAAATACAGAAGGAACAATTAAAAAAATCAGCCTTCCAGTTTGCAGTAGCCTGTGGTTTCTGAACTAGCTCTTTGTACCTAGCACGTATGTTGTTGCTTTGCGTCTTCCATACAAAATTTGTACTGATTTTTTATCTTGTCCCCCTTAATTGTCATACTTCCAAAAATCCTGAGATTTTATTATAGAATCATAGAATCACAGACTGGTTTAGGTTGGAAAGGGCCTTAAGTTCATTAAGGTTCCAACTCTCTACCATAAGCAGAGTCACCTTCCACTAGACCGTGTCACCCAAGGCTGTGTCCAACCTGGCCTTGAACCCTTGCAGGGGTGGAGCATTTACCATTTCTTTGGGCAATGATGAGTTTTAGTGGTGAGTTTCTAAGACTATATATTTTCCAGTTCTATAGGTGATAAACCAGGGTGATAAAAGAGGTTTCACTGCTCCTATTCTGTAGGTACCTAAAGGAAACTGACTTCTGTCTTTTTTTGTCACTTATATTACTCCCAGTCCATTGGTGAAAACTTCACTGAAAACTTCCTGAATTATATATGCCTGTAAATATCTCCCAATATCAAGTATATAACATCTAGCAAAACCCCAGATTTGAACAAATGCCTGTATATAATAGTATCCTATTATATACAGGTCTCTTGGGGAATTGAGAAAAATGATCTAGAATGAGCACCAAGTTTTGTAGTTGACGCAAACAAATCTATGCCTACTTTGTTTCAGGGGGCATTTTTTCATGTGAGAACAGTGTTGCTTTTCTGCTATATTTTTAGCATTTGTAACATGCCAAGCCAGTGCCTTTAGTGTTATTATTCATAAAAAGTTTCTGTACCTTTTTTTTTTGTTCTTAGATTTTCACTCCCTCAGTGACCTTCCAGATCCTTTTTCATTAGTTTGTTCCAGTAAGTAATGTATCATGATTGAAGTAACATCTATGACTGGAGCTTAAATTTGGGAAATGCCCAGCCCATCTGAACTAATAACCTAAATTATTTCCTGAAGGTTTTTAACCTGACCTACAGCAAGTACTGCTGTAAACTGGCATCTTTCATGTGGCTATTTTCAGTTAAGTGTGAATTTCTCACCTCTGTGTCTTTCCCTTGTTTGCAAGGACAGTAACGATGACGGCTCCAAAATTACCAACAAGTGATTCAGAGCAGCCCTTTGGACAAGGACTTCAGGGTGCTGGTTGATGAAAAACTGAACATGAGCTGCTTTAGTGTGCATTCGCAGCCCAGAAAACCAACCATACCCTGGGCTGCATCCCCTGCAGTGTAATCAGCATGTCAAAGGAGGTGATCCTGCCCCTCTACTCTGCTCTCAAGAGACCTCACTTGCAGCACTGTGTACAGTTCTGGTGTTCTCAACAGAAGAAGGACATGGCACTGTTGAAGCAAGTCCAGAGGAGGCCATGAGGATGATCAGAGGCTAGAGCACCTCCTGTGTGAAGACAGGATGATGAAGTTGGGGCTGTTCAGCCTGGAGAAGAGAAGGCTGTGTGGAGACCTCAGAGCTGCCCTCCAGTACCTGAAGGGAGTCTACAAGGATACCGGAGAGGGACACTTCATCAGGGACTGTAGTGAGAGGACAAGGGGTAATGGGTTTAAACTGAAACAGGGGAAGTTCGGGTTAGATATTGGGAAGAAGTTCTTTACTGTGAGAGTGGTGATGCACTAGTACAGGTTGCCCAGAGAAGCTGTGGCCGCCCGTTCCTGGCAGTGCTCAAGGCCATGTTGGATGAGGCTTGGAGCAACCTGGTCTAGTGGAAGGTAGCCCTGGCTGTGGATGAGCTTTAAGGTCCCTTCCAACCCAAACCATTTTATGATTTTATGAAAATTATCAGGAGTTGGCTGTGCAGCTCTCTGCAGTAACTCCAAGGTATACTTTTCCTTAGATATTTATCTGTTTTGGGGTTGGTCAGGGGTTTTAATCTTTAAGCCAACAGCTCTCCCTCTCCCCCAGGACCTGCCTGGAATGCCCAAACACTGGCTTTTTTCCATATAAAAATGCCACTAAATCTTTCTGATGTCTGTAG
>JASSUY010018424.1:4525-23574 GCA_032466535.1 Forpus xanthops | reverse complement strand
CCTCGTGGCCCTCCTCTGCACTTGTTCCAACATTTTCATATCCTTTTTATGTTGAGGACACCAGAACTGCACACAATATTCCAAGTGAGGTCAGATATGAATAGTGCAGAATTTTACATCATATCAAGCTCTGAGATTTGCCAGTTGATGGGTTGGAGAAATAGAGATCAAGTTTTCGGTCTTCAGCTGTCTTGCAAATATCACTCATATCTGAGTGTACAGCTCTTCTTAAAAGAACTTAATAGGCTGATTCTTCTTTGACAAGGTGTTTATATTTGGAAGAAAAGTAGTGCACCATACATCTATCCATACATCTATGAAAATTCTTGAACTGAAAAGCTTAAGATAATAAATTTGCATATGATTAATATATAACAGTTTTCTTTTCATTTTACAGCAGACTTGAAGTCATCATTGATTATTTACATATACTGTACCCCAAACTGTGTAAACACTGGAATGTGGTATGGCTGGTAGTGGCTGCAATAATAATTTTTGCTGTGGTGTTGGGAATCTACCATTCGTTCAACTCCTGTGATGAAAAATCAGAGGGGCCTGAGGGGAAGGCTAGCTGTTCTGCTGCCCATCAATATTCCTGGTGGAACTCAGGATTTCAACATGAGCAACGCACTGAATAATAAAGGAACAACCATATACTTATGGTACCTGAGCAAGTATGCATATTGGAAAACTGTTAGAGGTAGTGCTTAGTCATCCTTATAGCTGTTAAATGTGTTCTTTTAGACAAGAGAGTTACTCCACACCATCAGGTTTGGGGATACAGTGTGAACATACCTTATCAAAATGATAATTTGATAAATAATCCTGTCTGTCTTTTTAGTGTAAATGACTGATACAAATAAAGTAATACTGAATCATGATAAGGTTATGGCAGTAAGCAGCCATCAGCAAGACATTTAAAAGAATGGTTTGCATAGAACAGTAACATCTCTGCTATGACTTTGAAGGAAATCATAAAACCTGCCTTTGCAGTTAGTGCTTTGATTGTTGGAGTACTGATGGCATTTGAGTCATTTGAGTTTCAAGAGACTGATCAGCTTCCTTTTTCATGATTATTGAGTAGGTAGAAATAGAAGCTCTTCTATGGAAGGTTATGATTATATTATAAGACTAAATGCCTTGCTGATAAAGTTATTTTATAAGAGGAATTATCTGTATAATTATTTAAATAGAAAACTAAGTACATGCATAAACGTGTTTTATGGTATACTTTAAGAATTGGACCACCACCTTTCTTTTTAAATGGGATACACAACAAACTGTGTCTAGGTGGCACAGATGATGTCATCAAATATATATATCAAAGCACTGAGACCAAAATGGATGTCACTAAAGGTATACCATATGTATCTGCTGACCTTCAATCACTTCCGATTGAAGATGAACTACATTTGTCTTTCCATAACTATATGCGTGAATGTAACCACAATATCAAAATCAGTTTGAAACCTGATTGCACTTGTGTCTTGCATTCTTCTGGCAATTTCTGACTAATTATCAAGTCTGTTTACAGCTGAAGGATAAGTATGTTATGAAGTACTGTTATTTCAGTTCAGATGCAGTTATTGTCTTCTTTGTTGGTGTAAACACTGAACCTCAAGTGATCAAAGAAAACAGGTTTCTAACTCAGAAATTTAATTCATATATCTGGCAATAGTAACAAATATCCTGCTGGTGAATTTCATTTGTTACATTTTTGCCATCAAAAAAAATAATAAGTTTAAAAAAAAAAAAATCATCACTTTTTTTGGGGGTGGGGTTGGGGGAGGTTGGGATCTAAAAGCAGTTGGGAGGTTTTTTTAATTTTAAAGTACATGTTGTTGAGGAGTGTGCTTAAGAAAGTTCAAAAAAGGATAATGAGAAAGTGTCATTTGGTCTAAAACTATAATTGTTAAGGAATAAGACAGAAGACGGTTTCTTGTAATTTATTTGGTATCCGTTTAGTTCAGTTAAAATATCTGACTATGAAGAACTACTGTGACATTTCACATACTTTCAGTATTTAAAGAAACTTGTCAGTTGCTCTTTGAATACTTCTTTATTAAAATCAGCTTCTTTAACTTAATATTCTTTACAAATAGAGTAGATAATAAGGCAATAAAAATTGAAGGTAAATAGTCCTGAAAAGTCAGAATTCCCTGTGCCAAAAATTATGATGCAAATTTGACTATGTGATTGTGGAAATGTTGGACTGCAATTACTAAAATTAATTAACATTGCCTATAATTAAATTAATTTGCTCTGATTTACATCTCCATTGATGTGTGTCCAAAGCATTATTGTAAAGAAATTTAGAAAGTTATTGATATCAACAGAACACTCGAACTGCTTCATGTGAAGCACATGCTAAGGTTTTCTTGGTCAGTGAGTGAATAAGGTCTCCATCCTATCTTGAAATTCAGCACACTTTTTGTGGACTTAATGCACAAAGGCAGATTTCTATAAGTAGTTGTACTGATTTTAACGGAACTACTTGCATGTCTAAGGCAAGTATCATTTATTCACAAAGTTATTAGTTGTTGTGGGGAATGTACTGAAAGAGTCAAGAGATTTTAATAGGGATGAAAAGATGAAGATAAAATTTATTTATTAAAAAAAAAAAGGTTGCTCTTTTTATAAGTACTTTGAGCAAACTGTCCACTAAAAATGAAACACAATGACTAATAGCATATTAAATACTTTTGCTTTTTTTTTTTTTTCAGTTAGTTAATGAAGACACATTTTAAATAAGAAACTAGATTGAGCTCAAAAACTACTCTAAATGTAATTTTCTCTGTTGGATATTAGTCTGCTTTATCTGGAAAAAAACAAACCAAACCAATATCTTCTGTGTTGAAAGATCACATCAGGTAACAAGAAATTGATCTATTATTTATGCTATTAACACTGAAATAGTTTTCTTGAGGTGCAATATTTATTTTTCTGCTTTAACAAGACACTTTTATTGTTTTTCCTGCACAGCACAGATGTTTCTAGTAAAAAGAATTTTAAAAGGGCACTATTTTTATGTATCATATTTAAATTTGTACTATTGTAAGATTTTGCACAAGTGTGCTGGTATTGTACTGTATAGCATCACATACTTGAGTTTTGAAATAAAAGTATGGTTTCAAAGTCCTCAATGTTGCTACTTTAAGGATTTGTTTTTTACATGCGCTCTGTCTGCATATTAATGGCTATCTTGTTATAAAACACACACTGCCTTGTCTATACTGCATAGTGTAGTGCTGTGTTACACTGTGTGTACACCAAAGATTTTGGTCTTGGTATTTCAGTTCTCCAGAAAAATTATGTAGACAAACCAAGCAAACTCCAGTTTCAATAGAGAAAGTGTTTGTAAGCAGGGTCATACCTGTCATACCCTAGAAAGATGAGAGAGGAAACTGAAATATCCTGGAGAGTTTAACTCCTGCTTCTGAGGGATGCTGCCTTTCACTGAGGAGATTGAACATGGAAAGCTACAAGGGCTGTAACCAAAAGAGGCTGAGTGAAAGGTTAGGATTCTTTGCTTTGTCTTCTTGTAGGCTTGAGAGGTCTGGGAAGCCTGGGCTTCGTGAGGAGCTGAACAGCCATACCAGAGGGAAGGAGACAATGCTCTATTCCCAGAAAGAACAGAAATGTCACTTCAGAATCTTTTCTGTTTAGCAAGCCTCATCAGCATTTAAAACGTGCTGACATGAGATGTTGAGGATTTTCCTTACAGATTACTCTAAGTATTTAGGTCAATTACAACCTTACATTGAATGTTTAATTATCTTTTTTCACCATTCAAGTTATGATGAAGACCTACGAACAGGTTAAAGACCTTTTGTACTGTTACAGTCCAGGTAGCTGATTCTTCCACACAGTTTTGGAACAGCTGAAATACAAAAAAGAAGAAACTGGCACCAAAAAAAAAAAAAAAAAAAAAGAAAAGTTTATTTTACTCTCACTTCATCATCCTGAAATTCTTTTCTCCCTCTCCTAATCTGTAGTTTCCTCCTACAAATCCACAGGAAGGAGCTTATATTTTTGTTTGGTATTACGAAGGTGTTTATCTCATTTTTGCAGCATGGACAATAGCATGGACAGAACTTGACTAAAGGAACTTTGCAATAGTAAGTATAATAGGCAAAAAAAAGTGTTAAAACGCAGTAGGACCCGGCTTTTGACTTCACGGTAGGAAATACTTAGCAGTTCAAGGTAAGCATGGAGATGGTAAGATTTTTAATGTTCTCAATGTTTTACAGACACCACCTATGACAACCACAGAATAACTATTATTTTCTGCTCCTATATTGTAAACGCAAGTGAATCCACTTAGAACTTTCTTCAACGAGAGTAAGTCTGGTTACAGTATTTCAGATTGTCATCACTTTGTAGAGGCAGATAGGTACAATACAATAAAGGAGTGACTAGAAATTGGAGCAAGAAATTTGTCTTAAGACCTCAAGGAGCTTTATCACCATTCAGTTACAAGCTGCAGCCCAAATACAATCCAATTTTCATATTATTGCTTAAGGAGACGTCTTTTCATTAATCCACAGCATTCTCCAATGATCCCTGTAGATGCCTGTCTAGGTAATTAGTATACCCACAACCATGCTATACGCTGCTATAAGCGATTGGGTATGTGCCCATATAAAAACTAATACTATCTTAGTATATTAAGCAGGAACTTTCCATAAGGCAAACCACAGTTTAAAGAGGTAGCTACTGTTACACTTGTGTTTACAGGATGTTGCAAACAGTCAGGAGATATAGGACATCTAGAAGTTTACAGTATCACAATCTAAACATGACATAACAAAATCACCCTGTTGCAAAAAAAAAAAAAAAAAAAAAAGCTTATACCATTCCGAACTGTATAAGCACGTAAAGTAATTAAGTAATTTATTAATCAGTACTTGGCATTGCCAAGGCTTCCAAGAGAAAGAGTGAGCATGGGTTTCTTGGCTGAAAGAAAAGTGGAAGCAGAGGCACAACTATTTATGCCTCTTCACTCACTTTGCCTTTTAACAGTAAAGCACTGGAATAGAGTGAGGACATGTTAGGAATTGACACTGGAAGTCTTTAAGAACAGGTTAAACAAACATGTCGGGAATAATATAAATACAGCTGATCCTACTGACAGTAAAGAGAACTAACTGATCTCTTGAACTCCATTCCCACTCTGTGTTTGTCAGAATCTCTGCAAAAAAACTGAGTTTCTTTGCTAAGACTTCCTGAAGGTTTCCTGTTACAGCTATAAGGATCATCTGTATTTTGCATGAGGCTATTGGAATCCCTATTTGTTTCAACTTCACAAAAGGCAGCAGGAGCCCTGTTTATGGTAATGTATCTCCAAATCTGTTTAATACTAAATATATTATCTGTGTTACGGTACCTATTTTTGCATTGGAAATCTAATGTAAAGGAAGGCAGAAGTACTGCATCAAGAAATGTAGGATATGGGGGTGCCATTTCAATTCCAAAAGAAAACTCCTGCCTGGCATGCTGTGATACAATAGAGAATTTGTTTTATTTACCAGATGAATAGACAACATGAGTAATGAGTTGTTAATCACTAAAACAGGAAAAAATAGCAAAAGAAAAAATTCTTTCAAAGTGTTTACTGACTTAGCAGTCTAACAGTCTTATCTCCCTTCCTCAGCTGTGTTTTCTGAGTCAGCAGTAGTTAAATTTTCCAGCAAGCCCTACATGAAAGAAAGCATAAAGGCTCATTAGGGATTTCCACTAAGTGACCTCACCTTTGAGTGGGACAGTCAACACATTTGCTCTGACATTCTTTCTACAAAGCAGTGCAGTGACAGCTGAAGTCATCTCAAAGGTGATCTGACAGCATCAATACCTTAACTTTTCTTAGCAGATGAGACGAATCACCTTGAATTTCTTAATTTTCTGAGTTTGTGACAATGGCAACTTATTTTGGAGTTACCTCTGCAGTGTTTTCCATCTGGGTTACAACATTCATGGCTCAAAATTACTTTATAACAGGTACGTAAAGTTCCACGTTTTAGTCTCCTAGTTGAACAGTAAAGTACTTGGAAAAAAAGTCGCTAGGTTTGCAAACAGAAATGGGGGAGAAAGAGTGTGCATAAACTTGTTTCTGGCATAGGAAACCACAGGGTTTTGAGAATACGGTGCAATGAAAACTATTCTAGCATATAGGGGAACTTTCATTGTCAGTCTGATTTGATTACTGTCTAAATGCTGCAGCATTATGGGATAAATGCTACAGAACTGCTTGTTTTAAAGATTTGGTATTGCATTGAGGATTAAGTTCTGATCTATTGAAATGGGATTTTATTTTGTGTTACTTAAAATACAAGAGCAAACAGTTTTGTACAATCCTCAAAGAGCAAAACATGCAGGAAACCAATTCTGTGTGCCTCTGCTAAAATGCTGTCTTTAAAGCAAAGTGGGTTTCACCAATTTAGCAACATCCTGATACTGTCTTGATTTGCAAGTTTAAAGGAAATGTGTGGCAGGGATCTTGTTCATCTCCAGGCCAGTCACGCCTGTCTCTGGTTAATGCAGTGAAAAAGTTCCTATTTTGTCTAAACTACCTGTTGGAAAACAAAAGGAATAGCGAACATCAACTTTATCATAGAGTTCCTCAAACTTTAGTGCATATACCTTTTTGGTTTTTTTTTTTTGTTTTTTTTTTGGTTTTTTTTTTGTTTTTTTTAACCAAGGTCATATAATACTCCTTTCTTCTCTATGTTAGTAAAATTTGAATGTCGTCTTCTTCAGACTCAACAATTGATGCAATCTATTCTAACTGCAGAGGCTACTTGGATATCTTCAGATAACTCAATATGCATTAGATGTTTCCAGATGTTTCACTGTAATTTGCAAGGAGTAAATGCTTGTTCTACCAGTGTAAAAGGGCATACATCATTGTTGCAGACAATTTATTTTCTGATCTGCTAACAGGCTTCTGAAGGAAACCTGGACTGAGTGAATTAGATGCTTGATATCTTATTGATACAGTTTGTAGTCTTATGTCCAGGACAGACTTTCTGTATGACCTCTGCATCTGACTCATTGTTTTGCTCTCTCTGGGGCTGCTTGTGAAACCTGCCACTGTCACCAGTGTTCAGATACTACGGGGCTGTGCCCTGGTTAGTGATGTGTGCACTGTGCTATGGTTAGTTACCTTCAGCTCTTGACTCCTCTTTCCTTGTGGGACAGCCCCATTCTTGCTGCTCCCTGACATCAGCAGACAAAGGAAAGTCTGTAATAAAGGAGAGTGAGGGCCTGGTGCAAGACGAAAGTGATAGAAACAACAGCTTCCCCCAAAAAAGCAAGAAGAGAAATAATGCACAATAGAGCCTATACCCAGAGCTCACAAAAATCACTTTTCCTCCTGTCCTATGACAACTTTGTCATCTTGTGAGGTTCTTCTGTCTAGGTCTTTCCACCTTTCTCAGTAAAGCTTATTTTTCACACAAGATCAAAATACTGAGGAGAATGTCTTGTTATTTGTAGGTTAACTAAAAGGAGCAAAGCTTAAAATATAGCTGTGTTCAGCTTGTGGACCGAAAAGGATAATATGCTTCTCAAGGATTAGTCTGTCTGTCATACAAACTCAGCCATCTTTACAACAGAGTTCAGGGGTGATTTAAGAAGAAATAAAAAGATCTGAAGAGGCAGTTGTTCTCTTTCTGGACTTTTTTTTTTTTTTGCATTGTAAACCCACCTAGAATTTAGTTTGAAATTGGTAACTTTTACAAAACTTTTATTTTACTTCACTGTTTTGTTTTAAAAAGGCTTAGCAAATGCCAAGGTGAGTTCTGGTCCATTTTCTATACAGTCTCTTTTCTTATCTCTGAAGATTTAATTTTATGGTACTAAAGTTTTATATTATGCTATGTAATAATGCAATTATTAAGTATCATGCAATTGTCACATAAAAATATTTGTATATGTTTGACTGACTAAACACTGCAACAGTTTACAAGTATCTAGGGAACTTTCTTAGGTTTCAGGAAATTCCATTCATTCAGCTGCTCAGCTTTATTTGAAAGTTGTAAAGTTGGTCATTGAGAAACTTTCATTCCCAACATTACATTTTTTAATAGCTATATTGAGTCAAATCTGAAGGTAGGAATAGAACTGACTAACTAAGCAGTAAGAAGTCTGAGCATGAAAAGGAGTAATTAAGCATAAACCCTAGAGGAGGAGTGGGGTCTTGGAAATTAAGAAAGAGAAATTGTGGAATGTGCCCCAGCAGCTAGGACAGGGAATTATTCAGGAAAACAGAAATTATTCTCATGAGGACTGGGAGAGTTGACTGTTAGCAAAAAGGAATCAAGAAAACTTAACACTGGGACATCTAGAATAGACTATTTCAGTTGGAAGTGGCCTGCCATGATCATCTAGTCCAATTGCTTGACCAGTTGAGGGCTGAATAAGTTAGAGCATGTTAAGGGCATTGTCCAAAGAGCCTCTTAAACACTGACAGGCCTGGCACATTGACCATCTCTTTATAAAGCCTGCTCCAGTGTTTGACCTCACTGCACAAGACTACTTCGTCCACAATGAAGAGATGCAGGAGGACATTCATGAAGGCAGGCAGATTGAAAGGAAGAAATTTGACAGCATAAGGATGATTCACACTGGGACTATCCAGGTAGACTTGAGGTCCTTGATACCTAAAGACACATTTTCATTGTGCAATGTGGTTTCTCTGCATCCTTATGCAATATGTTTGGGCTTGTCTTATGTTCAAGTTGGGGCTGGATGCAGCCACAATTTGGGTATGGGGAGCCTTCAGTAGCTCACCTGCCATGTGATGACTTACACCATGTCAGGAAGTGTTAATGGGAAACCATAGCCTATATCACTGCTGAAATAAATCCACCTAATAATTCAATGATTGCTCTTCCAAAAAATTAAATCAGATTAAACTAAGTGTAAGGACAGTAGAGATGCACCTCTCTCCAGAAACCATTTCCAATCCCACCACACCGCTTGGGAGCAGGATTGAAATGCTTGTCTTACTTGGAGCACTCTATATAGGCTTAGTTATCTTTCTATCCCCTTCTCATCATGTGAGTGTTTTGGCTGCTAGTTCATCTTTTCATTCATAAAATTCAATTTAACCTCTGTTGCTAGGAAGCCATGTGGTGAATCTGCACACATTTCTTCATCCTGCCTTGAGAGTTGTGGATAGCCTGTATTCTGATGCATAGATTTTTATGAATTATTCATTAGCGTACATACCTGGTGTGCACTCTCTGAAAAGCATATTGAGCAAGGAAGTAACACCTGTGGCTGTTGGTTATCTGAAATGTTTGCAATTCAATGTTGAAATGTTTCACTTAATATGGCAATTACTGTATGTAGCTCAAAAAGAAAAATAAAATCTGTTTTCCAGTATATGCTTCAGGTGAAATATGGAGGCAGAAGAATGATATCCTTTCTCCTTGATGTGTCAAATCCTGAATTCTATCCTATGTCCTTAACACAGACTAAGAAAGTAGAGCAGGTGTAATCAGACCTAAGGTCTGCATTTCTTGGTGCACGTGTCAGGAACAGTGTGCCAATCTAAAAAAGCTGGATGAACTGCCTATGGACAAAAAATGGAGAAAATGTTCATAAATTCACCTGGCCTATCCCTTCTTTTCCTGCTGCCTGCCAAGCTTTAGTAAACACTTGTGACTGAAGGGTAGAAGCATCATGCAGCTAGGAAGAACAAAAATGTTTAGGAGCCACAAGGAACATAACAAATGATAAATCTTTATTTCCTTATTGGTATATTAATTCCATGAAAAATTACATATCTTTGATAGAACTCATACTGGTAGGAGTGGTATACTGACGGAATCAGTGCTGCAATGCAACTGTTAGTTTAATTATTTTAATTAAAAATGAAAAAAAAGGAAAAAAACCTCTTGTATAATATGATTGCTCTTTCCAGTTTGCATGTATATGTATGACAAATAAGAGTGCCTTCAGTAAGAAACTAAAACCAGGTAGTGATTCAAATGCCAACTGTTTATGCCTTTAGTCTAATAACAGCCCAACCTCTTTAAACTGTAGATTATTGTGTTAAAAAATATGTTCTAAGGTATGTCTTCTTTTGCTAGAAATTTATTTTCTACTGTCCTCAAGCTAGAAACTTTTAACAGTGTTCAATTCAGTTTAAAGCAATCTTAA
This sequence comes from Forpus xanthops, assembly GCA_032466535.1. Classification (NCBI taxonomy): domain Eukaryota; kingdom Metazoa; phylum Chordata; class Aves; order Psittaciformes; family Psittacidae; genus Forpus; species Forpus xanthops. The sequence continues at coordinate 13,407 of JASSUY010018424.1, read as the reverse complement.
ATTCTTCAGGAGGAATAAATGTTAATATTCAGATACTAACGTTGAATACTTATGTCTAAATTACAGGTTCCATTCTTTCACCTTGCAGGATCAGAGGTGTAGGAATTTATCTTGAAGAAAAAGTGAATTTTTCAGAAGCAAGTAATGCATGTAATCAACTGAATCTACAATTGGCAAGTAGGGATCAAGTTGAAAATGCTCTGAAACATGGCTTTGAAACATGCAGGTATATGACATTTGTTAGTGTCTCGATACCTGTAGTGAACACCTTTATGCACATCTGAGGCTGGAGATAAATCTAATATTTAAAGGACTGATATTTTCATTGTAGCTATGGATGGGTGAAAGATGGATTGGTTGTCATTCCTCGAATAACACCCAACAAGAAATGTGGCAAGGGCAACGTTGGACTAGTGCGATGGCATGCTGAACCCTTCAAAACGTTTATGGTTTACTGCTTCAATTCCTCAGGTATGTGAGCATGACAACTACATTTTTTGTGTTTTGATTTGGGTTTTATTATTTTTTTATTATCTACATGAAAAAGTCATAACGAGTTCTTACAATCTGTTGGCACTTCCCCTAATCTTAAATGCTGACAAGCTGTACTTAGCTCTGTAGCTTTAAAGAAATACAGTGGTCACTTTAGTTAATCCACATTAATAATCTAGTGCTGCCATGAAAGCTCCTGAAGAAGAGTTGCTTCTACCATTCAGTAATGTCAAGACAATGCTCTCAATAAATTTTGATTATTTATGCACATGAATTTGAAGGACAGTAAACCAAATCTTTATCCAGAGTGTCTGTGTGCGGTGTGTTTTCTTGCAAAAAAGACCAAGAGTGGGATACTTCTGGAAAAGCTGTGTGTTTTATGATTAAAGGAAATTTATCCATTAAACTAAATTGAAATATAAGGTAGGACAGCCAAGAGACCACAGAACTAGATTCTCAATCTATTGTCAGTAAAGTCAAACAGTTTCCTTTAATAAACATCATCTCACGTGTGAAAAGACCTGTCCTACCCCTCATTCTTGACTGTCTATTCCCTGATTGAAAGCACAACAATGGAACCTCAGCCTTGATACAAGTTAGAACTTCTCAGTACAATAGATCAGTATTTTGCTTAATGTCTTGTGTGGTATTAACTGAAAAGAAGAAGGCATCGTGTTCCTGCCGGTGTCCAGTATCTATGGTTATTATGTAACAACTATCTCAGTAATTAGACCATATACACAGCTTCAGTCAATTATTTCTTATTAGTCGCTAGACCTTGTCGATGACTTTTAGATGACAAAAGTGAGACATTATGTACAAAATCCTGAATTTTTTCAGGAAACATATGTGAACAAGAGTTGGAAAGATCAGGAGAAAGATAAATATGCAAGATATGCTCATGCAAAGATATAAAGATCCAAGTGTCTAGTGCCTGTGAACATTGGAACTTGAGAGACTGAGGATAAAGCTTTTAAGGAAAAGGCCATGCCTCCCTCACTGTGATTTTTTTCCCAATCCTGGGCCATTTTAGTGAATGATGGTAGGTAATATAAGTAGTTGACTTATTAAGTGTCTGACTGATGACGAGAAAGCACTGCTAAATACTGACTTATCACCTGACCTGTAAAGTTAAAAGTTACATGATTAGGCTAATTTAGTTTTTCTCTGTAGAAAGTCCATAGCTTTTATTGATAAATGCATAGTTGAATTAGTACTATGGCAACATCCTCTAAAAGAAGCTGCTCCTGTTGTTATTTTTTCTGTTCCTATCCAACGTGGTGTTTCAATGTATGAAATATGTGTCATTCTGCATCAGAATGTAGGGTAGGTTGGCTAATGCTAAGGAGGTAGCAAGTAATTCCAAATGATTTGCTCTTTTTACTATTACAGTATGTGAAGAAAGTTAAGCTTGCTGAATGGTTAGAAAATAATGTATATTACCATCAGGTTAATTCTGTATTTTTTCTTATTTGCCTAACTGTAGCCTATTCTAGGCATGTTTTACCTAAAAATATTTGGCAGAAGCTTTTTCTGTCAATTTTTCTTCATGCCAAAGAAATGCCAAAATCACTTGAAAACTATAATGGAAAAAAGTAAAAAGACATTTAACTTTTTATTCTGCAAATGTAACTGCGTCATCAGGCTTCCCGTGGGGATTCATTTAGAGAGCAGTACCTATGTCATTTCCCTGTTATTTATGTTGTAATCTGCTTGTTACTTCAGTGAAATTTTTATAGCTTTACAGAATATAGAAAACTTCACATTTTCACATGAGCCTGATTCAGAACTCAGCTTTTTCATTTACGTGCAAAAGTCTACTTCCACCCATATTTTTACATAGACAACATCTAAATCATTTAATTGACTTAATTTCAGAATGTCCCTGAAGTTTGTTTCTTTCTAGCTCCTATTAGAATTGTGTCACTTTTTTATCTCACACTGGTGCCTGGTTTACCTGAAAGTTTTATGGGCTACTTTTCTTTCCATTAAATCGTAGTTTTCCAAGTATCAAGTATGTTTTGAACATACATGCAATATAATAGAAATATTTTTTAATCTTAGATCTGTAGGTAAGACTCCTGCTCTGCAGGATGTCATCTGGTTTTTATATGTGCTGCTATTCTAAGTACTTTTCTAAGAAATCTTGTTCTTGGTATGCATTTATAAAATGCACACTGCACATGCTCAAAAAAGTGTTTAACCATGTGAGTAATTATAAAAGGTAGCTCATCTGGGTTGTAGCCACGTTTGAAATAGGTGTGCCTGGTTTGGATAAGGCTTTTGTGAATAAACAAATAATATTTCCAGAAGGGAATGACTGAGGAACAATTTCAGTAAACGTGTGTACAGTAAGTACAAAACTAACATCCAACACAACTCCTACATATTTCTTTTCCCTGCTGCAGATGTTCAGATTAATTCATGTATACCAGATCCAACTACAACCATGCTACCTTCATCAAGCGCACCAACAGATTTAACTGCATCTTCAAGCTCTGATTTGACTGAGAACATCACAGCAGTGCCCAATGTGACTGAGTCAGAGCAAACCCTGAAAAACATAAAATTTCGTTTAATATGTATAACTGAAACCATATTGCCAACCGAAAGGACTACTACAAAAATGCCAGAGGAATACTCACCAATTGATTCTCCTAACTATACTTCCCATGTTGCTTTTAAGAACGATGCTGTTGTCTTTGGAGGTAAAGGCTGTTTATGGTAACTATTTAATCAGAAGGGCTACTTATGCAGATGTTAGTAGCAAAACTGTTTACTGTTATTTTTGTTTGCTACTCCAGCATCCACAGAATATGAGTGTTAGGGTTTTGCAAAAGCAAAGCTTATAAGACGGAGGATCTTTAAATAATTTTAAAGTAGAAGTAAGATCTTGTCTTAAACTTTTTGTTAGTATTTTAATATGAAATGGTGGAAGCTTATTCTGCTTAATGGGATTTGGGATGAATATGTTTCTGAGAAATGTATTAGCAAACACCATGTGCTCAGAGTAATAATGGAAAACTCAGCAGGCTCTTAAAAAACAGAAGTCAAGAAAGTTTTAAGAACTGCGGTTCTCTGAATATGGAGGTATTCTTTAGATATGAGGTATGAATAAGTAATTCTAATATACAACCACTGAGAAATGGACTAAATATGAGAAAAAACATTATAATGGCAAGGACAGTTAATCATAAAAATGTATTCTCTGAGCAAGTTGTAAAAATCCTCCAACAAGGAGGATAGACAAACATCTGTCAAGGATTACCTAAATACCTGGTTTTAGTCTTTTGAAGAAAATGAGCTGGAGTGTAACTAACCTTGTGAGATTCCTAATGCCTTTATTATTGAGTTGATGTTTATGTACTTTTTACTCTAGACTGTTTTTAGAAGAATCTGGATTTGTGCTCATGAGCCTTTAGAAAGTCAGAATTAAGTACATATAAAACTCTGTGCCTACTTCACTTTTATCTCCAGGTATTCCTAGTGCACTTCTTGTACTGGCAGTCATCTTCTTCATTATCTCAGTTGTTCTAGCAGTCTGCTATATCAAAAAGTAAGTATCTTATTTTTTTTATTGTATTTTTTTCTCTTGGACTGACTTAACTCCTAGAGTACAACCAGTGAATATTTTAAATATATAGCTAAAGAGCAGAGAATTAATGGTAATAACAGTTTAGCACAGAGAACAAAATCTTAAACCCTGCTGTTATGCAGATAAAGTTTATTGCTGCTGTTGCCATTCCTTGCCTTAGAGAAGGAACCAAAGACAAATATTGCCTATTTTTGATTAGTAAATCATACCTAGCTTGAAACATTTCAAAGTGTGCCAAATAGTAATACTCAAGTGTCCATCTGTTTGTATACAAGTCTCTTTATGCAGTTCTCTTCTTGTACCTTTCTATGTCAGACTCAAGGTAAAGGTTTTTATTCTTGGACTATGATTGTGTTCAGAAAAAGAAAAAACTGAGCTCATTTATCAAGTGGAAAGATTTTCAGCACAGTGCATCGCTAAGTCGCATCAGAAAGCCGTGTGCATTTGTCACATCCCAGCCCAGATAGCTTTATTGTTATGTACCATGAATCCTGAATACCCACCATCTGTTTTTAAAAAAAATACAAAAATACTGCTTTAAAAAGCACACTGCTTGAGAAAGCACGATGATCTAGCATGCCACTATTCTCTGTGAGACTTCTGCTTCAGTATTGCAAAGAAAATTAGGTATTTTTCTCTTTATTTCTTGAGTGATACTATCAAAGTATGGCAATGTTTCTATTTTACTTTCCCTTTTTTCTATTCAAAGGTACAAGAAAACCTTCCCATTTTCAAACAAGAATCAGCAAAAAGAAATGGCTGAAACAACTGCTCTTAAAGAGGCTAAGTCAAATGACAAATCTGCTGAAAGGGAAATGAAGAATGGTAAAAATACAGAAGAGTCTAAAACCAAGTCTGAGGCTACAGTACAATGTCTAGAAGCAGAAGTTTAAGTGGAGGAATGTACACTGCTTGACAGAAGCACAAAATGAAGTGCACTGAACTTCACAGTGCTTTTCAACATGGCTGATTGTAAATACTCAGGAATATTTTATCTTAATATATGAAAACCTGGGTTTTTTTATAATTACATCTTTAGCTATAAATACTGTTGCAGAAGAATATGGAATGTTATTTACTTGAAATAAAAAATCCATGATGCAGTTATTTCTCATCTTTAATAAAGAAATAGCTAAGAATATGATATTCATGACATGCAGTGTGTTAACTATTTGCACATAATTCGGTTCAATACGTAATGAAAAGCAGTTTTTTTGTCTGGCTGGAAGATCTCTGCTAACTTAATGTCAATTATCTTATTTCCGTTAAGCAGTTATGTGCCATATCTTTTTTAAAAGTCTGTTTACAAACAGAAGAAATAAGTCTGCTTATGAGGGAGTAAAAACATCAAACCCAGTGACTGTCATGCAAATACCCAAGGAAGGGTACAAAGATGCCAATGTCTATATACATAGAGCACTGAATAACTTTCTTAGGTATCTTCATCATATTATAATTCAATGCTTTATTTATTAAAACCTGTATCATTCTTCTGCATCAGATATTGGATGGGGGGAACTTTTAACTGTATCTCAACAGTTATATTTAAGATCTTTTATGTAGATTTAAGTGGGGCTTTCATAATAAAGACCTCCAGTGGTATGGGACATTTACAGTACTTCATAAAAAAATAAAGTATAGTAGATGTGTTTGTCTGAAAATATGTTTATTGTTATTAAAACTGTCTCACAGTAAAAAGAGCTCAGACAACCTTAATGTTACAGAAATAATTAGTTGTTATAAAAGAGCAATACAAGCAGTTTTTCAATTTTTTTTTTTAATAAATGGTTTAGATAATTTATTTTTGTATGCGAAGAAGGTTATTATGGGAAAGTTTATTTTTAGATCCAGCAGCCTGAAAAGACATAGTCTTAAAAAAAACAGTAATAGAACTGCTCACCTATATTGTGTTTTCTATAGTATAGGGTACTGGGTTATGAACTATTTTTTATACAGAGAAATTTAGAAATTGGCCTGTGAGTAGATACTAGACAGTGAGTTATACTGTATTGCTTATAGCAGAGCTTTCTTTTTTCTGTTTTTGATAGCTCAGAAATATTTCATGGCTCCAAGACTCTGGCCTGTATTGATACACGGTCTACCACTGCCATTAAAGCCATAATACTACAGAAGGACTGCGCCAGTACAGGTCTAAGAAATGCTAATTTCAAATGTCCATCAACAGAATTTCAGCAGGACAATGTGTGACAGAGGAAAGCACTAGATACAGCATTTCCACAGTTAAGTAATACCTCTCCTTGCAAACTACTGCAGGAGCCATGTATCTCTCTTGGCAACCTGAATGAAAGTGATGTGTGCCGTATGGACAGCGAGAGTAGACAGCAGAAATAAGGCCACCAGGAAGGGACACAGGCAACACTTGATATGATGGTGTCCTTAAGCAAACAGGCTTAAGGATTCAGGCAGCACTAGTGGATTCCAGGCAATTTTGAACTTTTTTGTGACAATTTCCCTTCTGGCTCTCTTTTCCATGTTTTAGATATCAGGCATTACCTGTTAATTCTTTCCCTCTCCACCAAAAGATAATTATCTATCACTTCCCTTGATTGATAATATTACCTCTGATCCAGGGAGAATCCAGAAGGTATGAACTTCCTTTTCTCTCAGATTATCTGTTCATGCTTAAAGAAATTCAGAAAATTTTTCTCTATTTCCACTCCAAACTCCCAGCTGAAAGTTTGCTGTTTCTATTTTAGATCTAGATAAGGTGTTTCCCTCCCCTCCCCATAGTATTTGCTTTCTAAAAAAATCTATGTATGTTAGCTAATACAATAGGATATTGCCTTAACCTGTAAATGTCTTATCACATACCTTAAAAACTCAGCTAGGTTTCCTCCCAACCTTCATACTGACACCTGGCCAATGCACACAATTTGATATGCCCCTCCTTTCTAATACACAATTGATGCCAACACTACAAAGGCTAAAAGGAACCTGTTATACTGTTCTGTAAGTAGCAAAAGGCATCTGTAAGGACAAATCAACAAGTACTGCATTTGATATTCTCTGTATATAATGAGTACTACTCAGTCACATTCGCGTTAGAGTACAAAACGTTCTTGCTTAGCATTTAATAGAATTGCAAGAGATGTACCACTACAAAGCAAACAGGAAACGTTTATTTAAGTCCTAGACAGAAAGTGACAAAACCCCCCAAACCATTATGCAGTAGTAGCAGAAAATTAATGAAGGATTTCCCTTAAGTCTCTGACTTCTGTCAAGTGTAGTGCTTCTTTTACAGGACGTTCTCAACAGCTATAAAGTTCACTGATGTCTCAGAAATGGCACCGTGCTTAAGTGTCTTGGCCAAATCATTCATTCCCTAGGAGGAGATCACAGTTTGCATTAGTCATTTGACAGTAACACTACCCAGATTCCCACACTGAGGTTACAGATGTTTGCTGACCTTAGGAGAAAGGGGTGGTTGGCCTGCAGGAAATACAGTGAGGTTCCCAGTCCAACCCAGTCCCTGTCTACAATACAGGGCTGCCTTTGTCATGGGAAGTGCGTTTGTCTGTGTGTGAACAGATGCGTGCAGGAAGGGGAAGTACTACTCCTTTTCACCTCTTTAAATTAAAAAAATAATGAAAATCAAAACAACAAACCTCTAGAATTAAACCCTCATGCATCAGGGTACAGCTGACCTAGAGGATGTTTGAGGATTTCTGCTCTTAAACAGCTTATTATTATTTATGGGTGTTATTTTGCCAAAGGTCAGTGAGAACTGACCTCTGCAGCACGCATCTAGCTCTCACATCCTCCACTCTGACGGATGCTCTCTTCCTCACCCGGTACAACAGGGAGCAGTAGTAGTTACAGTAGTAGCAGCGGCTGGCCTGTGGTGACCCCAGCACGGTAGGCACTCAGACTCCAAGAAGTATCGTTTAAGCTATGTATTAGAGTGCATAGAAAAGAGTAGATAGTAAAAGCAGTCTTATGTCCCTTCAGAAGCCGGGAATGTTGAGCTGCCCGGTAGCATGAAGCAACCTCCAGCATGGCTCGTTTGCAGCAGTTACCTCCTGTAGATTATTCAAGCAATTATAGGCCTTTTCTTACAAGAAAACATCTCTGTACAACATCCTTACTGCACAACGGAAAGGATGCTCGGGTGGGCTCTGCTCTGCTCTGCTCAACCACAGCGAGACCTCCGACTCCCATGTGGGCAACGCTCTTCCAGCCCGAGCCGCGCCGAAGAAGGCTGGCACGGCCCCGCCAATACCGCCACACCTCTTCCTTTCCCTTTCCTTCTCCTTCTCCTTTTCCTCTCCCTCTCCCCTCGCTCCCTATCTATCTCCCCTCCTCTCCCCTTGCCTACAGCAGCCGGGCTCAGTCCCGCAGGGTCCCTCCGGGGCCTCCCCCCACGGCAACGTCCGCTATGCCCCGGCGACTGACGCCGGCCGCGCGCTGGCGTCACCGACCCGCGCCATCAACGGCAGGCGCCGCCGCCGCTGTCCGTTGCGCCTGCGCCGGGAGCCGCCTGCCGGGTCGCGGTGGGGCGGCGGCGACGGCGAGCAGGATGGTGGGGCGCTGGGGTGAGGTTTGCTGGCTGGGGCCTCTTTGTCCGCAGCCACGGAGCCCCGGGGGAAGCGCGACGCGCGGGCGGGGCGAAGCCGCTGGGTGCTTTTTGTTCTGAGCAAAGCCCGGCCGCCCACCTCAGCCGGGCCTCGCTGCCGCGTCCGTCGGGGCGGGAAGGGTCGGTTAGGGGTTACCGTAGGGAACGGGGCGGGAAGGGTCGGTGAGGGGTTACCGTAGGGAACGGGGCGGTAGGGGTCGG
>JASSUY010018423.1:1049-18342 GCA_032466535.1 Forpus xanthops | reverse complement strand
AAAATCCAAAACACAGTGCTACACCAGCTACTGCTTAAAGGGGAAAAATGACTGCTGCTGCTGAACCCATGACACTGCCCCCAGTTTATATATTGGGCGTGATGTGCTGTGGCATGGAATACCCCTTTAGCTAGTTTGTGTCAGGTGTCCTGTCCCTGCTTCCTCGTGGCTTCCCCTCCTCCCTAGCAGAACATGAGACTCAGAAAGTCCTTGGTCCGAGTAAACATTACTTAGGAAAAACTAGAAACATTGGTGTATTATCAGCATTTTTACCAGGATGAAAGTCAAAAACACAGCACTGCACCAGCTACTAAGAAGAAGAAAAAATAACTGCTACTGCTGAACCCAGGAGAAGAAGGGAGACAAAATAAGCTTGTGTCATGGCTACAAACCGAACATGGCTTGCTCTTGCAGACAGGATTTTGCCTAGGAGAATCATCCAAGTAAATAAGCAGGTTGGAGGCTGCCAAGTCTTCATGTAGAGTTTTACTTATGCAAAGTTCGTCAATCTCCTCCTTTCCAACCAGAGTAATTGCAACAAATACCTGTCAATTCATTGAGGGCTAAAATGCGATCTTAACTCTGGCACCTCAGCTATTTATAGGGCAGCAGTAGTGATGATGAAAAACTGTCAGAATCCCTGTCTTCCGCAGGTATGTCACATTGCTTGTGAGCAAGAAGAAGAAATTTTGAGTTTGTGAGGAACAGAAATGATACCAGCTCTAAGGGAAAGGGAGTGATGGGGTCTCCAACTAGCCTAGAAAATCTACAAAGCGGTGGAAAACGCTGGATGGTCTATGCAAGGCCTGAATTGCCTGCATTCAGGAGCAGTATCAACTTACCTTTCATCCAGCAGAAGACTCAATCACTTCTCCAGGTTGGCCCAAAGTATCCAGTTTTAGTTCAAATTCCTAAAAGATGAAGAAAGGCCATGTGAAACAGAGCCAAAAGGAGGTAGGGACTGTGGGCAGCAGGCACGTAGTGAGCTGGAATCATATTGTGTGGAAGGCTGCTCTGGAAGGTGCCACCTTACTGAGTGGTTGATGTGTTAGCGTGATGTTTATCACATTGGTCCTTCAGGATGATAGCTATGGTGTTGGCATGGCAACACTTTAATCCTCATTCAAAAATAAACCCTGGGTTTGGGTTTTGGGTTCTCCCAGACACTGTGGACTGATGGTGAATGGGCAGCAGTTGGGGATAGGTGGGATGGAAATTCTTCTGGTCTTCCAGACCCTCTGCACAGTGAAACCTGTTCTTAAGAAACACATTTCCAGAAAAAAAAAAAAAAAAAAAATGCTGCTGCACTTCAGCATCATTTCTAAGTGGGACAGATGAGAATGAATGATGCAATCACATCCTAAATGCCACTCAGACCTGTTTCTTTGGTGAGCACTTGCCATCAGCCAGGCAATGTAGATTGATGACACTTCTGAAATGAGCTCTATAGCTAACTGCCCTACAAAACCACTGACTACAACAGATGCCATCAATTAAAATCAGCCTTTTAATTTTCTTTTGAATAAAAACAGAGAAGGGAAAGAGATGTCTCAGGGGATCATTGATAAGAAAGAGACCATGGTCATCTTGCTCCAACTCCAAGTTCCAGGTTGAATCTAATCACATATTTCACCATCTAAAGAGGGCTTTAAAGAAGATGGTGCCTGAGCCTTCCCAGGGAGGCACAGTGAGAAGACAAGGCAGCAATCACTGATGTCAGGAAAGAGAAGCCCAAGACTAACTCAGACTTAGTGCTTTCCCTCTTATCTCCATGCCATCAGGAGAGATCAGGATAATACACATTGTTGCTCTAGCCTGCAGTTCTTGGAGGACATTTCTTAGGATAGTAATTCCCATAAGCAGACATGGTTGTAGTGTGCCCTCAGATGAGCTTTTGGACTGACATATGCCTTGCTAATCCTCATCTTATTTGATGCCTTTGAATGTATACATGTGATTGGAAGGTCTGCCTGAACTTTCTCTGTCTCCTGACCATCTGGATGCAGTGAGATTCAGCGGCTTGAAGTGCACCCCCCCCCATCAGCCATCATTACACTCAAGTGATACTGATTTTTTTTACATCATATACTGGTTTTAGGAGAAGCATTGATACCATGACTTTCCAATGACAGCCTTCATCCTCCCTGATACACCTTTCCCAGTCACCTGGCGAGGAATGTGTGGGGCCTTCAAAGACACAGAGCTGCTCTCTAATCTGACACTAATTCTGGTTCCTCCAAATACACCATCCACCCAGATTCAGTGACCTGTTCTCTGAAACCATCGCCCTACTCTTGTGATGAACACCCTTTGATTTCTAGGTTGTCTGGTCCTTTTTCCCATTGGTTGTGACATGTAACAAGGAATTTATTAATCAGGCAATGCTTGTGACTTGCTGAAAAGGATTGCATTGTTGTCCCCAAGAACTGTGTTGAATACATTGCCCTAATAAGTAACATTTTGAGCAGCATTTTGGTTCTAAAATACAGATAATGTAATTCACCTAATGTAGTTTTTATTTTTAAATTACTACTTTTATGCTAATCTGGAGAGGAAAACAAAAAAAAAGAGGTAGAATCAGTGTTTCGAACGCTAAGTTAAGAGATAAGCCACAGTGATCTGTAGTAATCTAATTCTTCTCATCTACATGTGAACTCATGAAGAAATTGGAGATTTTTCAAGAGAACCCAGCAGGCAAATATTTCACACTTTAGCACTCAAATACGTAGAATTAAAAAAGGTAGAGTTTTAGGACACAGAACAGTCTTGAAATACTGCCTTTTGAGACTGTAAAAGGGAAGCTTGGGCTTTGTTGAGATCTGGCTCCTATGTGCTTGTGCTAATGAAGCAGGTGAACTGAAGATTTGCTGTAATCTGACTATATTTTGGAGAATAGCTGAAGTTTTTCTCTAAATAGGCCCCCTGTAAAGAGAGAGGTATGTTTTGACAAGGAATGTGCAAGAATAACTGAAATGAAACTTTGCTGGTTAGTCCATCATTCATGCTTGTTTTTTACTGCTTTTTAAGGGATGAAGAAGAGAAGAAAAAGTCTCACTCAGATGGTACAGATGAAAAGGATAATGTGAGCCAGACAAAGGCTGTCAGTCGAATTGGCAACTCAAATAACCCATTCCTGGACATCCCTCATGACCCCAATGCTATTGTGTATAAGACTGGATTTCTGGCTCGGAAAATCCATGCGGATATGGATGGAAAGAAAAGTGAGTGTCTTTCACTCTTAACATCTCATTTTCTTGTTATCCATGCATAATGCCACTTATGATGAGCCCATGTGCTTCTCAAGGCAAATAGTGCTGCTTCATTAGGGGAAATTGCAGCAGTAACAAACAATGCAGCAATTGGATTATCACACTTCCACTATTAGGCCGGGATTTACGGTGTTCAGGCCCATTTGTAGCAGCTCTAATATGTAAGCATAATGAATAGTGTTATACAGCAGGCAATGTAAATCTTTTGTACTGAAGGAAAATGAATCTCATGGCTTACAGAAGACAAAACAATTGGGAGTGAATTACAGTAGCTGTTCCATAGTAGTTTGGTAATTCTCCTTTTCCTTGTGTGACACCAGATTATTTCAAATCTCTCCATGCCTCTGGGTCTTTAAAAAACCGCTGTTCTTTATTTCAACTTGGAAGGTGCTGTAGCTGTTCCTTTCCTACTTTTCTAGCCTTGAGTAATCTACCCAATGAAGTACAACAGCTTTTGGTAACAGCCAGATTTACACTGTGCTGTTCCTCCCTACCCCTTTTGTTTTGTGGCAAACCTGCTGTGCCTCTTATTTTTATTATTCTTTTTCCTTTTTGTCCTACATACATTTGTGATGCACTAATTCTCAAAGGTCTCTAATTCACCTCTGTGTATTCTGTTGTTTGGGCATCTTCATTTGTTTGTTTTCTGTTGATCTGCTGCTCAGAGCATCTGTATTTTTCCCAGTTGTTGATGATCACCTATTCAGGATTCAGACTCTTCAACTGAATCCTGAAGGCAAAGTCTGACTTTGTGATGGGTTTCCAGTAACTGCAACTATCTCCTAGCTTGGCTAAGCTCTTTGATGTTTGCATGTTTTGCTAATATAATTTAGAAGGTACAATTGGAGGTTGGTTTTGTAAGCTGGAGGCTGACAGCTGGACGGCTAAATCCAAACAGAGATGTGGAAATCAAACTGACCTCATTCTTTGTGATGACTGAATGCTTTGAATATGTTCCTCTTTATTAAACTTCTGTTTATTTAACCTTAGTAAGTAATTGTATATAGTTGCCTTTATTAAGTTATTTCTTTAATTAAAAGTAATAAGAATGGCTCATTATTCAGCACACTGGAAGCTGGCATTCTGGGGATAATCCTTTTATGAGTAATGTAATTAGGGCCACGTTTTCAGAAGTTCCTGTACATCTAGGGGGCCTGTCTCTCATTGTCATGCAGCTCTTGAAAAAGTTACATTCTGACTCTGACTCACTGGAAATAAAATGAGACAATTTTTTTTTCTTTAAGTTAGTTAGACCTTGTCATATTTCATTTCCTACTGGAGTTGTTACAGATCAGCCTGTGCAGGATTGCTAATGAAGTGATGTGCTAGCTTATTATAGGTATTTTCTCAGGAAAGGAGTACCAAGGGCTGAAGCACTTAAGCAATCTAGAGGAGAAGGATGTAACAGGGGCCGGTGGCTGGAAGCTGTCCAAACAAATGCCAATTAGAAACAAGGTCCATTATGTAAGATGAGAATGATTAACCTCTGGAGCAAGGGACTAATAACCTCTTCACTATCACTTGCTGTCTTAAGATCAGAATGGAATGCCTTTCTGAGGATGATGCTTTAGTCATGCATGAGTTATTAATTTCAGTACAGAGGCAAGTGGATGCTGGTAAGTGGTGCATTTTTGATGGAGCTTAGATGCAGGCTTATAGTCTCAGGCTGTGACCGTACAGCCTGTGCCTTCTCTCCTTCTATTGCAGCTGAATTTCAAACTTCAGCAATCATGCTGAATCCCCCTTTTTAGGTTTTTTGAGGGATGATTTTATTTTTCTCATTAGTATCCTGTTTGGCTCCCCTCTCTTTTTTCTTCTTTGGCTTCCCCTGTGGCTGCAGGAATAGGGGAGGGGACCAAGAAGCTGTCTGACCACCCAGTGCCACCTCAGGTGTGCAGCAGTGGCAAGAGGGAAGGATGCTCTTGAGAGGCACAGCTTTCTAAGCAGTGCCCTGTTGGTCCTGAGCAGTGCCTGCCAGCTTGCTGTGGAATGAAGAAAGGGTATTTCCTTCTGAGAACTGTCACAGCGCAGAGTGCAGATCTAGCTCTGTAGGGACAGTGTCCGCCTACCTGCAAGAGCACAAAGGCTGGATCTTTCTGACCTGCTTTCTGCATTGCTGCTGCTCCCTTCTGATCCAGTCCAGAGCTGTCGTCAGAGTTGGTTTATTACTCTCTCACACAGCAGGTATGTGCAGGCACTGTGCTGAGTTGCATTGTCCTTTGAGAAGGAGAGTACAAAGGAGGTTTAACACAGGATTAATGTAGCTTTCCTGTTGCCTAGACAAAGTGTAAAAATGGATCCGAGTTAAATGGGTTTTCATTTGTTTTCTTTGCAGCTCCCCGGGGAAAGCGAGGCTGGAAAACCTTTTATGCTGTGCTAAAGGGAACGGTCCTGTACTTGCAGAAGGTATGGGAAATCACTGTCTTTTGGAAACTAATTAAAGGGGGATAAAGCAGCAGGCATCCTCTCCACTCTCACAGCCCACCTCCAGGCTCCTTTCCCTTTGACACACAGCGTAGCTGCACTCTGCCCCTTACCCTGTTTATACACACATTCAGGCATGAATCCTTTCATTGACAGCTCCCTCTTTTCACAATTTAAAGTTAAGTTCCATTGTCCCTATCCACATGTGTACCCTGTCACTTCTGGTTATATCATTGCTGCCAATCACAGCTGAAAAAATAGCCAGCTTCACCAGCAAAGGCAGCATTATCTCTCTGTGTCTTGCATACATTCCTCTAGGCTGCTTTTAACATTACATTTCATACATATGACTTCTCCTCCTGTAAGGCTGTCCTCCTTTCCCATCTTTTTATGGTATACATTTCTGCAGTGCCTGCAAGACCAGCTGCAAATCAATTGAGTGGCAGCTTGGCCTTGGTAGGAAGCTGCAGCTTTTACTCCCCGGCGGAATGCAAGGATAAAAGAATACTTTCTTTCTCCTCAGAGCAAGATGAGATACCAGTTTCTAATAAACTTTGCTCCATGACTGCAAGAAGTCTAAAAAAAAAATGTCAGCTGAAACCCTTCAAGTCTTTTGGCACAAGTTTGAATATATTATAGTGCAGTTTTAACTGTACTCTTGGTATGTGAAATGCAACATATGGGTGAGAACTGTCAAAATCAAATAAATGGTAGCAGCAAAGTAGATTGTTAAGACTTTTTGGCCCCCAGCGTAGGTGAAATATTAATGAAGTGGGTGATGTTTGTCCAGGCTGTCCTGTATTGTAGAAATGTGCTCCTTTGAAAGCCTTCTTATGTTTCCACTATGGTTTACAACTGTCAGGAGCACAAGTTCAAGTGCATACTGCTGTTTCCTCCTCCCCTGCTGTGGCTTTCTGAAGTTGTTGGTTTCACTGGAGCCACCCTGCATAGTCTCTTTGAAAAAAGAGAGTACTTTGGTTCTGATTTTTACAGCATGAGGTTTGCAAGGTGGATGCTCTTAGAACAGTACCTTTTTGAGAGAGCTGAAGTCTTGAAACAGACAAAACAATCTGCAGTCAGGATTGAAGATTTGGGCTGAAGGTTGGATGTGACATACTGAAAGCCAGTGCAAGAGACCAGAACCAAGCTGAGCCTTCCTTCTGTGGTCCTTTTGCGAGCAGCAGGTTCAGGTTTTGCTAAAGTGGCCTTCATGGCAGGTTTGAGTAATCTGCTTTGATTTCTGAAATAAATAATTTTTAGTCGCCTGAGAAGACTGCATGATTCTCTAAGAAGTGAAAAGGATCCTCGTCCATAACACATTAATTAATTTCTTACTTGATCTTTGAGGAGGGATAAGTTTGCTAGGGGAAGAAATGGAGATGCTGTCTATTTCAGAGTCTTAATAATTTTAAGTACTCATATTAAGTAGTCATATACATAATTAAGTACATAATTAAGTACTCATATTTTTAAGAGTATTACTGGTATATTAATTTAAAATGCTTTTAACAAGATGTAGAGATGCTGATGTAGCATGCAAATTCTCTACAGAATAGTACTTCCCACTCTCACCAGTAAGAGAGTAATTTCACATCTGAGTGCATTTTTGTAGAATGAGATGCATTGCTGGAGTTCTTCATATTTGTTATTTGTGTGTCTTGCACTTGTCATGGTATTTGAATTCAGTAATTACAGAGTAGTTACTCTGCAAAGCTGCACTCTCCCACTTGGTCCTGAAGACACTTGCACTGAAGTTATCTTACAGTAGCACAGTGACAAACAAGGCTTTTACTTTAGCACCTGGTACTTTAACACAAGGTTGACAAAAAGGGCCTGACGGGAAGTATCTCATTCACATAATGATGAGGCAGCTCTGAGCCTCCTCTGGGCTTTGCTTCAGCCCTGAGATAAAGTATGTTCAGTTAGGGATGTATCGCAAAAGTTGAGAGGTTTTAAAATATGCAGCTAGGCCAAGCTGTTGTAGTAAACGTTGATGAGCTGTTATTTCATTTTACAATATCAGGACACTGAAATTATCCTAATTTCAGAAAATTCAGGAGCTTTTTAGAACAGCTTCATTTCTTGGTAGAAATGCATAGCTTTGGCAGTAGTCATGGTCAAAAGATGTTTTTGCCTTTTCCTTCTCTCCTGATTGTGGAATGCTACAGGACAGGGTGCATTCACGTAAGCAAATATTCTTTTTCCCTCTTTCTCTCATTATCTGTATATGATCTATTTATCTGTGGAGGCAACATCTGTGGTGACAGATCCATTGCACTGAGCGCCATTCAAGTGGAGGAGATTCAGATCTAGCTCTTGTAGGTGCTATATAAACACAAACACATATACCAACCTCTGCAGTGTTGCTTTCTGTGTTTACCTGTAACTCAGCTGTTCCCTCAAGACGCTACCATAATATAAATATTGTTTGTAGCAGCTGTGATTCCCCCAGTGGGCAGTGTGATCCCATTTCTGCTGTCACTCTGTTTGTATACTTGTCCAGTTTTCCTTGTTCTGCAGTCAAAGTCCATGTGTGAGAGTGGTTTGTGAAGGGTGATCACTTGAGATTTACTGAGGAGTTTATCTGGGCCATTTTGTCTCCATGCCCACATATATTTTTTTTTTTTCCATTGAAAGTGTTCCAGTGCCAATTCTTGTGTTGTATATTGTTTTATTTTTAAGTAAGTGATTTAAGAGAGATGGTTTCTGTATTAGCACAAATGCCACTGGAGGCACTCAGTGGAAGCATTCACAACTAGCCAACTAAATATGCCTGCACAGTATTACATAAAATAAGAGGTTTGACATGTTTGGGATGTTGGCCCTGTCCCTAGGCATCCTCAGGCCAAGGTTATTTGCCTGCCCTCTGTTCATAGGAAAAGGAAATTGTGAAGTAGGAGGTTGACAAAATGTCTGTTCACTTGACTGACATGGGATATGATGTGCATACAAAAGAGAGGCTTTTATAAGAGAAGACGTAAGACTGGCCTCACTTCCTTGCTAGACACTGCTTCTGGGCAAGCAGTGCAGGACATGGATCTTCATGTTTTGTTCAGACACTTCTGTGAGGTTTACAACATCTTTGCTCTTTGATAGTGCACTTAACAATCTTGCAGGCTTTCAGGTGGTTTTATAACTTTTTTCAAATGTGTTTTCTCTATTGAAATATTAAAGACCAGAATGATGTAAAGTGTTCAGTGACGAGACATTCTGGAAGAGAATTCTGCAGCTGTCACATGCAACTGAGGGAGATATCCGCCCATAGTACACTGACTGATAAAAAGCCAAATACCATTCGCTGGTCTATCAAAAATGAATTTAGAAACATGCTGACTTCAGGTCAGCAGGATGTGGTAAAGTCATTCTCCAGGAGTCTGAGAGAGATGAATTCAGCTTGTCATTGCATTGTGTGCAGCACTTGCATCAGCCTTCAGTTGGTAGAAAGGTCACAGTTCTTTTTTGGCTTATCATTTATTTCTTGCCACTGGCTTGGTCTAACTTTAGTGAGCTGCCTTCCATTTCAGCTCAGCCTCCACACTGACACTGGCACATCAGAGCATGTGCTGTGCTTGATGGCATAGGAGATATGAGTGTTCCTGTGCCCCTAAGGATTCACTGCCAGCTGAAAAGAGTTGAAGGCCTTAGAGGTGGAATTTTAACAGCACATTCATGTCCTTCCAGTCTTCTCTGAGGCTGGCCAGCTATGCAGAGACATTTCCGGTATGCTGATCAGTGCATTTGGAGAAGCTGGCAGAGCCCCATCTGTCAAGGTAGATTGCAGCCAACTGATCCGGTGGGATTAGCAAGGATTAGTGTGAATGCTATCTGTGGGTAAGGAGGGGTTCTCAGCCAGGACTGCTTCTGGGACTGCCCAAATGTGGAGTTCTTCTAGAACAGGGTTTTACACCAGAGCGGACTGTGGACATTGGATGCGTCTCATAGAGGAAACTGGGAGACAACAGGCGAAGTGATAATTGAGACTGTCTCTAGGCAGTAACTTCAGGAAAGCCAGGATATTTCTCATGTTTCTGAGGTCTGTGTAAGCTCATTTCCTGGCCCTGAAGTTTTTCCAGTCTCCCTGTACAGTAGGGCAAGTCATTTTTCCCCAAACTATCAAATAAATTGGCTTTTGAACCCATGAAAGAAGGGCATGACCTGTTGGCTTGCTTTCTCCATCTTCCAGATGGGGCTCCACCAGACATTAGACCGCCTTCTCCAGTTCTTGTACCTCAGCTAGAGACTTTCCCAAATCTCCCTTAAAGGAAATTTAGAGAGTGCCCTGAGCATTAGTTCAGTACCATGTGGAGATTCCCTCCAAAGGTTACTGAGGCTCAAGCTATGAGTGAGGACGGACATTTATCTTCTCTCACTTGAAAACCCCTTTTGTCACACATGTTAAAATTAAAGGCTACCCTTTGATCATCTGCGCAGCAGTGCTCTACCTTTCTGCTAGGTCTGCCAGATCTGTGATGGGTTGTGTCCTTGTCTGGCCCCAGGTGGAAGTGATGCTGCAACAGTATTGCTGGTTAGCTGCATCTCCTCAGGTGAAGGGTCTGAGCAGCAGCAGGTCCTGAGCCTGCAATAGCTGGACCTCTGTGAGGAAGGATGAAATGAGACGGACTTTATCTCCTCCCTTGTAGGAGATGGTAATTCCATCCTTTGAAACTCATCTTTGAGAGCCCTAACCATACCCAGTCTGGTGGAGAGCAGATGCCTTCAGCAGAGGTGTAGTTGCCTCTAGGTGCAACCCTAGTCTATGTGCTGTCACATTAGCCCTGTAAACCAATTCATATGTGTTAACCAGCTTCTCTTCAGCGTGGGTGCCTCCCTGGATGCTTAAGCTAGTGCTGTCCCTGCACGTGCTTTGTGTCTTGCACTCTGTTGCCTGCTAAACCCCATCTTGTAACTCTTGTGTTCAAGTATAGGGATCAGTAGTTAAACCACACGCCTGCAGGGAGCTATTCCTCTGTTTTGCAGCTGTCACACCCCCTCCCTTGGTGGGTGTTTCAGATGAGACTGATTTTTTGATGTGCCAAGGGTAAGAAATAGAGTCAGTTGCAGATTGCTTTGGCCTGTCCTTCAGAAGCTAGACGCATGCAGCACTGCTGGCAAGTGACTTTTCCTTGGAAAAGGTCCTGGCTTTCCCAAGCCATTTATAGTCAGGTTAGGCTTTAAACTGGACTTGTGGCTACACCATGTTGGTGCCCTCATCCAGATTCTGTAACTCAGGAGATCAAAGACTGCTCCCAGGCAAATGCTTGCAACTTAGAGGAGTTTGAACCACTGCTTTTGTCATCTGGTGTTAGGAGTGGTACTGTTGTGTCAAAAACCTGGACGGTGCTGTGCTTGCCATTTGCAGACCCAGAGCAGAGAGATTTAAAGGAGTTTGATATGTTTGCTTTTGTGGAGACTGATGATGAGGATTCTACTCTGTGTGAGGGCCTGCCAGGAGGACATACAAAGATAGTTGCTTGGGAGAAATAATAATTGAGCAGGAAACTGAGAACCCAAGCAATTGAGCAATGGAGGTGGGGAAGAGGCCATGAAGGATTCCTTAAATGAAGGCTAATAGTCCACAGCTATTGTCAAATACTCCCTGTTTACTCCTCTTCCTGTCAAGCAGATAGTGGAATTACTTTCCTCATTTGCAAAGAGATAAAAAAAAAAAAAAAAAAAAAAAAAAAAAACCAGAAGGAAAGAGAAAGAAAAAGGTGTTAAAGGTAGTGGAAACCACTCTCAAGTGCTCTAGTCAGACTTCATTCATGTAATGTACTTTAATACTATTTATGACTATGGAACGAGTTTTTTTTCTAGGTTAAAGAAAAAGGGGTATTACATGGAGAAAAAAGATGTCATTTTCCCCCTGTTAACTCCTGCAGGATGAATATAAGCCAGAAAAGGCTTTGTCAGAGGAAGATCTGAAGAATGCAGTTAGTGTGCATCATGCACTGGCATCCAAGGCAACAGACTATGAGAAGAAACCCAATGTCCTGAAGCTTAAAACAGCAGATTGGAGGGTCCTGCTTTTCCAAGCCCAGTAAGTGCTCACTTCTGTTTTGTGTCAGTCACTGGGGAAAGAAAGCAGTGCTGAAGGAGGGATAAATTCATTCTTGGTTAGCTTAAAGCAGAGGTTTAAGAGGCTGAATCTGTTTATTTGATCACAAATAAGACTAAGTAGTGATTTGATTACAGTGCAAAAGTAGTTCATGAGAAAGTAGCATCAAGTTTTAAGAGGCTTTTTAATCTAGCTGAGAAAGGCATAGCAAGATGCAGCAGCTGGAAGCTGAAGCTGCAGGAAATTCAATTTGGAAACAAGGCACAAACTTACAGCAGTCAGGGTGATTAATCATTGAAACAAATGTCCAAAGGCAGTCTTGGATTGTCTGTCTCCTGATGTCATCAGGTCTTAGCTGGATGTCTTTCTAGAATATATGCTTTGGTCAGAAACAAAGTTACCACTTAATACAAGAATAATTTGATTAGGGTCTTCAGGTTGTGATATCCAGACAGAACAGATGACGTGCCTTTTGCTTCTAACATTAAAAACCTGTACATCAGTCTTGGGCATGAGCCCTTTTCTACTGAGATTCATGTGAAACCTCTTAGAAATCTGTGGTGTCCAGCACAGCTAAGACCTTAGGACATACCTCTGAATCAGGACATTGGTTGTTTCTGTTGCCTGTGTCATTTGGATTGGATTAGGAAAAAAATGTGTGCTAGGTTGAGTTATGGACCTAATCATGCCAGTCTATGGCTGAGATGCCTGACGCTACCTGCTTGCAAAGACAGACCAGAAGACTGAGCAGAGTCTAAGACTTGTCCACTTCTGGTTATTTTTCCTTCTAAAATACCATTGAAGGGGTGAGAAAGGTAGAGGAGACTGAGACAACACATGCTTAAAATGTATTTCTTCTCCAGGAGCCAAGAAGAAATGCAGACCTGGATCAACAAGATCAACTGTGTGGCTGCCGTCTTCTCCGCACCACCATTCCCAGCAGCGATTGGCTCTCAGAAGAAGTTCAGTCGTCCACTCCTGCCAGCCACCACAACAAAACTATCTCAGGTGAGCTGTCTTTATGTAGAGGGTAGGTGATAGTGATTTCTCTGGCTGGCAGCAGACTGGATGGCTGTCCTCAGCATTGTTTTGCTGGTGTTACCACTAGCATTCCTTGGAGAGGCAGGTTTGCACAGTAAATCTCTGCTTGTTTCCTGATGCAAGGTTTGAAGTGAGGAGAGAGAAGGAGCAGACTTGAATATAATTGTTTTCTAGTTTTGAAGAAAAGAAACAATCACCAGTGTTTCTAGTACCACATAGAGAATTTTCATTCCATGACTATGGCTCTGCAGAGGACATTTCAAATACTGTCTGACTGGTGGATTTTTTTGAATATGCTTGTTTATTGCTACTCATTTCAGGAAAAGTGTTCTTTGGCTTTTTGAGGTGGCAAAAGGTGAAAGCTGATGCATCAGGCAAGCATCAGTTATATTTCTCCCAAAATACTTTTCCAGCTCTTACCAGCTCAGGGATTTCTTGTTTGATGTATATTTATAAACCGTGTCTTACGTGAACATCTTTGGTCTCCCCTTGTGATCACATAAGCTTTTAGCTTCTGCAGCATCCTGTGGCGGAGAGTTTCACAGCTCTACTACTTCTTGCACGAAAAACCACCTACTTCTGCTTGTTTCAGACAGGCTGTGTCTGATGCTTGTGCCCATAGTTCTGTGTACTCCAGAAGCTGTGATGCACGCCTGCAATTCTTCCTGCACTGGCAGGAACATGGTATTGATTGTGTTTATCAGGTTCAGGTTGACAGTGCTGAAGTGACAAGTCCTTGGTGATCTAGGACAGAGATCCTGGTCCTAGGTGTAGACTTTAGGAGTAACCTCCTTTAAAGTCATCTGCTTCTGCATCTTAAACCCTTTTTTTTTTTTCCCCATCTTCATAGCTTAGCAACACTCCTTGGAAACCATTATCTCATCATCTGCATTTCTGTAAGAGGGTGGGTTTTTTTATGTCACCCCTGCTTTTTCCCTCTCTGTAGCAGTAGCCTTTCCTCTAACAGTGTGGTGACCGACTTTCCATCTTCTATTCTAGGTTAAAGTTTGGAAGGTGTCTCATACAGTATGATGCTAACTTGTCTCATCCTTGTGGTTTTACCTTTTGATCACGCATACCTTTTTAAAAATACTGTGTGGCCCTTCAGTAATTTACCCCCATTCACCAAAAAAAGTTTTTACTCACTGTTGTTCTGTGTGATTGTTCCATTTAGCACATTGTTTCGTAGTCTCATTGTTTCCATTTAATCTGGAAAGGAAAGAAATAGAACACAGCCCTGTGGTTTTTGTCTTGAAGACGGGGAGACACGAAAAGTGGAATAAGATAAGCTGTTTTAGCTGAAGGCAGAAGAATGTGAAGTGTTCAAAGCAGATAAATTCAAAGGCACGCAGAAACATGTTTGCTTTTATCTGTCAGTGTGGAAAAGCTGCCAGCAGGCTGCTTCTCATTTGGCAGACAAAAAAATATGAATTGTCAAATCCCAGTGGGAGCTGTTTAGGATTTTGTGGGCCGAATCATGATGGACAGAGCTTCTTAAAAGGGCATGTTCCTGGTCAGGCAGAAGTCAGTATGCAGTGAGAACCTAACGTGGGTGTGGGAGAGAGGTTGGACATGACAGGTTCTGCAAGATCATTGTACCAAGTTTGCTTTCAAAAGCAAATCAGTGTCTGATCTTGGTTAGTCCAACTGAAGAGGGATGTGACAAAGCTATATATAAAGGAACAACCAGTCTAGAAAAGATCTACCAGGGTTTGGGGCTTTTTTCCACCTTTTTTTCTGAGAATGTGCGTGTACTCACAAAAGCTACAAAGGCCTGCTGTCCTGGAAATTACAACTGCCAAATTAATAGCTGCTCAAAGACTTCCCATCATCAGGTTATAGAACTCACTGCAACAGGATGTCACTGGGACCCAAGATTCAGCACAATGTAAAGAGTGATTGGGCGCTAATAGAGAGAGCAAACATATCCACGGTAGTTACTAACAGCAACAAGAATTTTTGGCAGCCAGTAGTGAGTGATTTGAACCCTACCATGTATAGGCGGAAGCGAATTATCCCACGTTTTTTTACTTTGGTTCTCTTGCAAAAGAGTTGAAACCGAAGATTAGCTGGGGCTCAACTATTATCCTCTGTAGAAGTTTTCCATCTTTCTGCTCTTTTCCACAGCTCCAGCTCAGTGAGCCAAGAGACTCAGTCCCTGCTGTGACTCACAGTGCGGTGCAGACGTGTCCAAGCTAGGCTTGAAAAGCTGCAAGCTGCGCAGTCACACCATGGGGGGACAGCTACTGGCAGCCATCCCTCTTACGAGGCTAGGTGCATACACAGAACCTGAGCTGGGTACTACCTGCTGTTATGACTCTGGCTAGGTCACTGAGATCTGCATAATCATGTCTCTATTTTGGACTTACCTAATTCAAGCATAAATTCAGATGCAAGCCTATAAATGGCCAGAAGGCCATGCTGCAGGAGCTGGAAACCTTCTGAGCAGAGGGAAGGTTAGCTGACAGATGGACTGGAGGAAGTGAGTGGGCCTGGGATTATGATAAAGGAAATTGCCTTGAAAGGGGGAGTAGCAGCTCTTCACTTTCTGCAGCTGCACAGTGGGATAAGGCTGGTAGCAGCTTAGTAAAACGAAATACTTTTTGGGGATTGGATAGCCCTTCCTTTTCTAGATGCTCTGTATTGTTCTGAAGAAATGGAAGCTGCAGACCAGAGAGCGTTTGGTCATGCAGAAATGGATAGAACCCTGATTTCATGTCCTTTCTGCCCTGGAATGAGCTGCTTTTACATTGCAAGGACCTGAGGCAGGGTGTTCGCCTGTCTCATTCTGTCCTTGGTCTGACTGCATACACAACAGCCTTAATTAATTTGCCAAAATAATGTATTAGAGCAGGAGTGTCATGTCATCAGTAATGCTCTGCATCAAGCTGCTTCCATTGCTCTCAGCAAGGTGAGGGATGACAGGTTTGCTATCCTTCCTGGTGGCATCTGCTAGCTGCTGGGTTTTTCTGCAAACTTGGCCACTTTGCTTGGGTGCCTTTGGGAGAGATGTCTGGGATAAACAAACCTTATCAACCTGATTATGATTAGTTAAAGGAGAGAAGGAGAAAAAAGAATCTAATTGGTATTATTGTACAGGTATCTATTTTCCTATGCTTATCAAATATTTTAGATTGTCTCTTAAGTGCCTAATGTGTTTTTCAAGGATGAACAGCTGAAGTCCCATGAAACTAAGCTGAAACAGATCTCCACTGAGCTTGCTGAACACCGCTCCTATCCTCCTGACAAGAAACTCAAAGGCAAAGAAGTAGAGGATTACAAACTGAAGGACCATTATCTGGAGTTTGAGGTATGTATGGGAAACATGATTACTTTTACTGTTTGTGTGTACTTCTTGGATGAGGCAGCTGGTCCTATATTCTGGATACAGTTTCAACTTAGGTTTCAACTTAGGTTGTGCATTTTTCACATTAACTTCACCAGGGAGTATGTTCTTATCAGACAGATATGTTTCAACAATCCCAGAAGCTGAGGTGCTGCTCCTCTTCCAGATAAGAACTTCCCACGACCTTAGCCATGAATTTAGCTCCTTATCTACAAAATAGGTGATATACCAGACCTGTGTGTTTGAAGAGATGATAAGGTCTTCAGGCAGGAGCTGTCTCACACTGCAGGACTATGCATTGCTTACTCTCTTGACCCCTCTATCTTCACAGAATGACTGCATTCTTCAGCAATGCAGATCACGATGATTGTCTTCCATTGGTATGTTCTGAAAGAAGTGCTCTTCTAAAATTACTGCCATAGGTATGCCACATCAGAGCCACTTGTGCTGTGCACCAGTGAATGAGCTGGATGTCAGGATGAGCAGGAAAAGGGTAGAATTAAAGATCACAGGACTGAGTGATGCAACTCAGGCAGCTGCATTAGGAGGTTGTGAGTATCTGACAGCAGCTTTTGTCCATCATAGTGTTTGCCACACTGTAGGTCTGCGTGGGAGGGGCTCAGCCACCATCAGGTGCCTGGTATTTTTCATTCCTGCATCTTTGAGTTTTCCCTCCCAGGAACTGCAAGTCAGTGTTGCCTTGTGTCTTGAAGGATCATACTTTAGATAGGCAGTGCCTGGCAAGGAGAATCCATAATCAGAAGAAGAGGCAGATAAGACAAAAGTCAGAGAGACCACCAGAGGCAACAAAAGGCTCCGGAACTGAAGTAAGCCTAGTAAGGAAATAACAGGCTCGTTGGCTGCTTCTCCACCCATGGGAAGATGATGGAGCAAATTCCCCTAAAAATCACTTCAAACACATTAAAGACAAGGAGGTCATCATGGGTAATGAGTGTGGCTTTATGGAGGGGAAATCATGCCTCACTGACATGATAGTCTTCTACAATGAAATGTCTGTTGTGGTGGATGAGGGTAGAGCAGTGGATGTTGTTTGTTTGTGAATATAATAAGGATTTTGATATTATCATAGAATCATAGAATAGTTAGGGTTGGAAAGGACCTTAAGATCATCTAGTTCCAACCCCCCTGCCATGGGCA
>JASSUY010018420.1:0-23524 GCA_032466535.1 Forpus xanthops | reverse complement strand
TCTGCACTTGTTCCAACAGTTCCATGTCCTTTTTATGTTGAGGACACCAGAACTACACACAATATTCCAAGTGAGGTATCACGAGAGCAGAGTAGAGGAGCAGGATCACCTCCTTTGACCTGCTGGTCACACTCCTTTTGATGCAGCCCAGGATATGTTTGGCCTTCTGGGCTTTAAGTGCCATTGCCAGCTCATGTTCATTTTCTCATTGATCAGCACTCCAAGTCCTTCTCTACAAGGCTGCTCTGAATCTCTTCCCTGTCTAACCTATAGCTGTTCATCTGTTTATGTTAATACTGGATAACAACGAAAACATGAGGCTTGGCCTCAGTATACTACCGTGGGCTTCCTGCTGACTTGTTTATGCCTTCTCATCCCACAGGTTTGTCTGTTGTCATAGTTCCCATTTTCTTTCCCTTTTCGAAAGCAGGACAGGAGGTCTCTATGGAGACAGGCATCAGTTCCACTCCGTGCACTAAACTGTAGGGGTTGCTGTAAGAGCAGAGCTGCAAACACATTCTGTCCCCTGTGGAAGCCAAAAATGTTGCCACACTGACATCTCCAATCCCCAGTGTCTCTGGGAATTAACATTTTGAGGTCACAACAGCTTTGTTATAACAACACTGTGTGCTATTACCTTCATTGGATCAGTAACGTGGTAACAGGAATGTCATCTCTCCACAGTATAACTTCAGCTTCTAGGTTTTTTTTTTCATGGACTGCATAAAAGACACCAAACTGTGCCAATGTGTCTTTAGAAGTAGGACGCATGAATTTCATCAGAAGTCAAAGTTGATCGTAGGCCCTAGTAAATCACTGTGACATGGGCAAAAAGCTTTTTAGGCCTGGTATTGTCACAGAGAAGGAAGTTCAAGAGTTGTCTTTGCTGGTGAGTGTATGTAGGTACTCAGACTTATACCCAGAGGAACTGCATTGCTGAGCAGTGTTGTGTAAAAGATGTGACTTGATTCTCCAAAACCCTCTGAGCAGCAAATGTCTGGAGGCAGGGAGGTGTCTGTCTCACCTGCTGTCTTTGTTTGGGGTTGAACGTTATTGTCATCAGCTGTGTGAAGGAAATGATAGGAAACAAAGTCAGGTTTGGCTCAAACAACTTTCATTCATATAATGATGAGGAATGTGTTATGGGTGTAATTTTCAGAAGAGTCCAAGCAGCTCAGGAACCAAAATCCATGAAGGGTGCAATCACTGAAGTTCGGATTCCTGTATCACTGACTACTTAAAGTGTTACTCTGTCATAGTTCTGGTTTGTGCCTAGCTGCATCTGGAATTGAACCAAGGACATGGAGAAGTGTGTGTGCACGTATATAAAAATGTATTTCTGCACAGCTACCTTTTATGTGTAATCTATAATCAGCTGTATAGGATGAACCTTTGCTCGCAAGGCAGATAAAAAAAGGAAATCATAACTAAAGCTTCTCTGAGAATTAAAGGGTTGAATTAGGTAGGATGAGTAGAATCTGAAAACTCCGCCAGATGAGGAATGAGACCTACATGGTGTTGTGTGTTTCATTTTTCTCTCCTGGAAGGGACAGTACTGATCTTGCATGAGGTTTATTTCAGGGTCCTGCATGGATTGGTGGTCTTGACATGATGCTGGTAGAAGTATCATCTCTTCTTAGTTTATAGCATATGCTGTGAAGAATAGTTACATTTTATAGCACATGTCCTGGATAACACACACATAATTAGCTAAGTGTAATTTTAGTAGGACATCGGCGAAGTGTGTTTTAACAGTGTTTAAAATATCTGTAATTGAAAGGTGACATAGTATTTTGTTTGGTGTTGTGATCCCAATTAAAAAAAAAAATGCAGGATCTGGTGTCACATGAAGCACATACAACTTGTAAACGCAGATCAGCAGTTTGCCTTAAGGATAGCACCTGAATGTTGTCTGTCTGGGCCAGTGATCCTTAGCCTGCCATTGGTACCACACAGCTGTGTAGCGTAGTGCCTCATCTAGAGATAGAGCAGAGAGATTGGCAGTTCAGTATTGGTTATGAAGTAAAGGTCAAGTTCTGCTGTCTGATAAATGTGCTTCCTGTTAACCTCCTTGTATGCCATGAAATTAAGATCAATTTAGATAAAGCCATCAAGGATTATTTTGGTGGGGGTTGGTATAATGATTCCAAACTGATGCATAGTTTAAGAGGGAGAGTAGACCCTTGGGCTGCTCACGAGAGAAAATACCTCTTTTAGTATTGTATTTTCTTTTGTGCATTTGCCAGTTGGGTTCTGTGGCTCCTTAGGCACAGGTGGTTGGCTCTGCCTCAGTGTAGAAGTTTTATCAGGTTAATATGAGGTCTCTGGGAGCTCAGGTTCTTGGAATATTTTCACAGCTAAAGATAATTGGGAGAATTAGAACCACCTTTATGTTGTAATCTGACTTTGGTCTTCAAGGCTCTTGTAACCAGTACAGAGAGGGGGAGGAGTTTCCAGAGGCATTTATTTTATCTCAAGACAACGTGTTCAGTTTTGGACATCCTCTGGGACTGTCTAGTGGAAGGGCTCATTGGCTGTGTCCACTCTGAATGGGTTTTATTGTATTTCTCTATACTTTCAGGATATTTCTTCATCACTGATGAAAGGTTACTCAGAACATAATGATTGCTTAAGGCAGTGACTTTGCCCTGCATACAGTACTGAAGAAGTGTCAGAACACTGTACTTACCCTGGGTGGAAAAAAATGGATAAAAGGTCTTCTGACTTACTGCCATACTTCTATTTCCCAGTAATTTATAGTTATGAGCAAAAGTAGGAGCTGTAGATAGGAAATAAGAATAGGCACCAAATCAAATAACAAAATTTTTAAAAGGTCAAATTAATATATTTTTACAGCTATCTTTCATAGACTGCATGAGGCATTAAAATTCTGATTATAAGTTCTCGTGAGAATGGATTGTAATGAGAACAGGAACCAGCACATTATAAATCCACTCTCCTGGTAATAATTTAACTAGAACAGTAACTGGTACAAATGTAATTCATTAATTCATTTTTATGAGAATTTAAAGACTGAAATCTGGTTGTTATCATGTGGCCTTCTTATGCCATATCTAGAGCATTTTTTTGTAGTTAGAGTGTTGAAGAATTGAGACTAAGATATGTTATAATAACAGATGGATTTAAACTTCCTTGGAGTCTACCTTATCACAATTGCTGCCTTTTATATATTTCTTTAACTTTAGATTGGGTTTAAAGAGTATTTAAAAAGTAGTTCTGATTTGTGTCTGTTTAGGACAGATGGCTAATTTAATTGTTCTGATCTCAATTTCTTATTGGATCCCATCCAGTGGCTCTTGCTAGTGTGATATTTGAATGCAGCATTTCCCCAAACCTTCAGGTGCAATAACAGACTAATTAAGACTGCTTCAAATTGTAAATGTGCATTATAAGGGTGAATTTTTTTGGTAACAACATTTGTGGAGCTTTTGTTATTTTGCGTTTTTAGTTGCACTGACAGTGAAAACTAGCACCAGTATCACAGAATCATAGAACTAGATGATCTTAAGGTCCTTTCCAACCCTAACTATTCTACGGTTCTATGATTCTATAATACTTAGGGTTGGAAAGGACCTTAAGTTCATCTAGTTCCAACCCCCTGCCATGGGCAGGGATGCCTCACTCTAGACAAGGTTGCCAAAGGCTCTGTCTAGTTTGACCTTGAACACTGCCAGTGATGGAGCATTCAGAACCTCCTTGAGCAACCTGTTCCAGTGCCTCACTGCCCTTACAGTAAAGAATTTCTTCCTTATCCACTCTAAGCTTCCCCTGTTTAAGTTTGAACCTGTTACTCTTCGTCCAGTTGCCACAGTTACTGGTGGAGAGTCCTTCTCCAGCATCGTTGTAGGCCCCATTCAGATACTGGAAGGCTGCTCTGAGATCTCGCAGCCTTCTCTTCTCCAGGCTGAATAGCCCCAGCTTTTTTCAGCCTGTCTTCATGCAGGAGGTGCTGATCAGCCCCTGATCATTTTCATGGCCCTCCTGTGGACCTGTTCCAACATTCCATGTCCTTTCTATGTTGAGGACATCAGAACTGCACACAGTACTCCAAGTGAGGTCTTGTGAGAGCAGAGCAGAGGGGCAGGATCACCTCCCTCGATTTGCTGGTCATGCTCCTTTTGATGCAGCCCAGGATACGGGGGGCTTTCTGGGCTGGAAGAGCACAGTGAAGCTGGCTCATGTTCGTTTTCTCATCGACCAACACTCCCAAGTCCTCCACAGGACTGCTCTGAATCTCTTCTCTGCCCAGCCTGTAGCTGTGCTTGGGATTGCTGTGGCCCAGGTGTAAGAGTATTGCTTGTTCTTAATAAATAAGTCTTCCAGGGGTTTCCCCAATCACAATTAAAAAAAATCTGTATTTTAATCTGTAGTGCTTAGATATGAGCTAAACCTTTGGCTCTGCTGCAGTCAGCAACAGAACTCCTTACGGACTGTAGCTGCATTGTTGTTTATTCTAAAATAGATGGGTATAAGAGATGAAATTATAAAATCCGTGTTAATTTTATTTTTCTTCCCCCCTCACCCCCAAAGTACCAAACACGTTTCCTTATCCACAAGTTCATCCTCTTCACATTCTGCCTGTGTTGGGTGTGCTGCCTCTTGTGCATCTGCTGCTGCTTCACTATAACAGGTTTTTCTGGCATCTTCACCATGGGATGTGCGACTTAATCTTAATGAAGATGTCCACATAAGCTCCCATCTGAAGAGTTGCAACTAGAGAGTTTCTCTTTAACACCTAACTTGCATGCACCAACTGATTGGTGCTTCCAGTGTCTTCATTAATATTATCAATGCTTAGAGGCATTAGTGATGATCGTAATCATGGACTTAATAGAAGATTGTTTGGGTAGTAGAAAAGACCTGTGTGCATGCTGGTAGGGTGTTTTTTACAAGAATTGCTTTAAAAATTGATTTACTGGAGAGTAATAGATGTAGTTTTAATTATTAAACTGTAGACACTAATAGATCTTTCTTGTAAACAACAATGTGTTTTCATGAAATGTTGCTTTATTGTGCCCTTTGGAAATGTAGGTTCTTCACATTGTCTAGCTGTGTATTTACTCTTAATCTCATCAGTGCAAAGTCTATTTAGACCACAGAATTTCATGAGGTTCATATCCAAACTGTCTTTTTTCCTTCCCGTTCTTTAGCACAATCTCTTTATTAAACTGCAGGTTCTCTATTTTAAAGATCTTTCTAAATACCAGGTTGTTGAGTTCTTAGGGAAAAAAAAAAAAAAAGAATAAATTAGAAAGGAGGCCTTGCAGGAAGCAAAACCGTGATCCTAACATGTCCTCTATGGTGGTATTAAAGTTTTGAATAGAAGCAATAGATTATTTCCTATAAGCCCTGACCTAATAGAGCAGTAGCTGTAAATTCCACAAAAAAAAAAGCTGTTGCATTTAGGAGATGCTTTGTGGAGCCTCAAAATGAGGCATAGACTGGTTAAAATGAGGGAATATATGTATTTATGTAGGAAAAGTAGTATGTACAAACCCACCCCTGTGGTTGTATCCCAGCAGTGTATGCTGCAGAACAGAGTAACACGTAGTCTTGTTGGGTCTCTGATCAGTATTTTGGAGGAAGTGTGGCAAAAGAGAAAGTTTATAGACCTGTGTGAACATGACTGAAGATTCTGCTCTAGGCTGCCTGGGAAAATACAGTGTGGCAGTATGATGTGTAGGACTCAAATACTCTTAATTTATGCTGCTGGAAAGTAAAGGGGAGAGGGAGTATCTGTGGTTCCAGCTATGCACATATTTAATAAGAGAAATTAATATAAAAGCAACATGGTGACAGACTTTAGATCAGCTCCACACACCGGCTGCACACCTGCAGGGTTTTCTAGTGAGTAGCTGTAATTCAGTATACATGTGGGTCTTTGGCTTGTCTTGAAGAAACACCAGTAGCCCTTTAATCAAGCTTGATCCATGATCTATGTGCAGCTTTCCTGAAGATGATGTGTTTTGCTTTGGATTTTTTGCTTTTACAGAGTACTGCTAGTCTACATGATGCTGGTATTTTTAATTTACATTTTACAGCCCAGAACTCTTTTAACTGCATGGGCATTACACTGTATCATGGTGCTTCCTAATGCTGTTTCCTTTCTACCATCAACGTAACTCCATTGAAATTCAGCTTTTCAGATGGAAAAAGTGAGAAATGGCTTAGAATGGTTGAATTTTGTCTTACTGAGACTGTGGGAGTCCTTAGCTCCAAATACTAGGAAGGTCGCTTAGTTCTTCTGAACTGGTGGTAGCTTGGATGTTGCAGACAAGAGAAACTGCTGACAGTGGAACAGAGTGAACCACCTGGTAAAATCTCTTTTTGTTCTGTTATTTTAATTACTATGAGAACTTTAGACTCTTTCTTGTGCCTTAGAAGAGGGATGCAAGGTTTATTTCTGTCAGATGCAGAAAAGAGATGGGAAATGCTGGAGTTTTGACTCCAGAATATCTTACAAGGCAGTGGAAACTTTTTCCATGGCAAATCTCCCATAGGTTTCAACAGGATAAACAAATAATGTGCATTTTAATAAACATGATGACTGAGATTGTTGCTGAGTGGCACTGGAAAGGTGAAGTATGTTGACAAGTCATGGGACTGTATTGTTCTGCCTGAGTGTAACTTGAAAATTCAGCAATGACAAGTCCAACTTTTGAGAATTTGAATATATGACAGCATTTGACAGGTAACAAAGTTAATTGGCAACTTAAATGCTTGGTTTTATATGCTGAATGAGAGCCAGTAGGTCAATTGTAATGTAAAAATGCACATTTTATTTTAGCTTTCTGTTTTCAGGATTAAGCCATATATTCAGCATAACAAGAAAAGAGCAATAACCTTTTGATTTGATGATATACACCTTTTATGTAAACCCATGAAAAGTGATTACTGGTATCTTGAGGAAACAGCACCTTAGGGAGATTACTAGGCAAGGCGAACAGCTGGAACCCATAATCTCCTGAAAGTCTGATTGTCTGTGGATCGCCATTTCTACCCCAGGGAGCTGTAAGTGGTGCTTTTTAATTCTTCAAAACAATCGTTTGAAAATTTTGACTTCAAAATTATTAGTAACCATGAAATTAGACCATGTGTGAAGCCAGATCTTTAAACAGAAAATCTTAGTTTAGGACTCTGTGGAACTTGTCTCATATTTACATACAAAAACATCTCTTACTTTCTTGACATCTAAAATTAATTATTCCATCAGTTTAACTGAAGTTTAATTTAACTGGAGGAATACATATATCTAATCTATTTGACAGTTGGTTTTTTTCCAAGTTAATTTAAAAGAAATTTAACTGCATTTTTCACTGAAATAGGTCTATCTTTGTGGGTATGTGCACTGATTTAATTAGATAAGCTTAAAAAAAAAGAGACAACTTCAGTGAAGATAGAGCAACTGTATTTTCTCTTCTAGAGTACAATCCTCCTGAGAAATGTTCCTGTCTCTCTGCTGATGTGATAGTTTTGCCCTTGTTGTTACTGCTGTGCGTTAGTGTTTGAATGGCTGCAGTGTGGCTTTCCTACTGGGTTTAGTCAATGTGTGTTCACTTAAATGATGAAGCATGATCTATGCTTTAAAAGAGATGTTTGTTCTTAAAATCCTACCTCAATCATCCTTTTGATATCTTAGTGTCTTACTATTAAGGTAAATTATCCAGACCACTTCTAGCACATCCAATAATCTGAAATAATACATGCTTTGAAAATGATATCAAGCCTTAGTACCCTAAGCTCTATCCTGCATTTTTTTTTATTTTCCTAGCGATGCAATAGGGTGTTGCTTATGTTGAGGGAGTGTTTCTCTTTAAGCTATTCAGAATATCAAGCTCCTAGACAGGTAACACAGTATAATGAAACTAAAATCACTGCTTTCAGCCAAGCATCCTGCTCCCTGTTGACTTGGAAGCCCTGAAGTCGTGCTGTGCACTGCTGACTCCAGAAGTGTTTCAGAGAGGGTTTGTCATGTATTTGGGTACTGGCTAGAGATGTCTGCATGGTGTGTTTGTGTCTGTCAGCTCTTTCAGAGCACTCATTTTTTTCCCCAGCAGTTTCTGTCGCTTCTGCCCAAAATTTTAGTGCTTTTTGCTTGGTCTGGGTCTCAGGTGGAACCATCTGAGAGGTACCTGGAGAAAAAAGTATTTGAGCTTCTATTGTTAAACCCCCACTTTGAGAGCCTTGCAGGGGGGTGTTCCATTATCTCTGCAGCTAGAGGTGCTACCTAAATCTTCAAAGCCAGCTGTTGGACTTAACAATATAATTTTCACCTGAAACTTTTTGTTCTAGCAGGTGATAATGATTAGGAATTGGATATTAAAAATCTGCTTTTTTCCCCAGGATGAGGTTTTAGGCAGGCATCAATGCAGGCAGAATGACTGTAGCTCAGTGCTGCTTTCTCTCATTTCAAATGCCCTGCTGCAAGCACCTGCATCAGTCTTGAAATGTCATCATAAAGCTTGTCAAACAATTCCTGTCCCTCAAAGTCAGATTCCAGGCGATCTAAGTATACAATTTGCATGTTAATTTAAATGTGTGAACCTGTTTGTGGTCACACCCACTGGTTTGGTGAAAGCTTTGAGAAAAGGCTTTAAGACAATGAAGAAGAGTGATTAACAGGTATTGCGGAAGGTAAACATCCATACCTTCTTGTCAACCCTAGGAGTTCCTTAGGAAGCCTCAGTTCCAGGAGGGTGAACATTCAGTCTGTGAGCATTTACCTTATCAGCAGTAGAACTGTCATGTCATGCAGTAGAACTGTCATGTCTTATTGTAGAATTAAAACTGTTTGGGACAATCCCAAGATCATCCAGTTCCAACCCCCTGCCATGGTCATGGGTGCCTTACACTAAACCATGTTGCCCACCACTGTCCAGCCTGGCCTTGAGCACTGCTCCAGTGTCTTACCACACTCACAGTAAAGAACTTAAAACAGATTTGATAACATCTTCCCCCTGTAGTATTTCTATTTCTATAACCAAGGGAAAGCTATGCAGGTGACTTAGATGCTCATTACCAGCTTGAACATCAGTCCTAAGTTAGAAAACAACTGGAAAGAGTAAATCAGTCATTGGTGTCTAGTAAGTGACCTTTGGTAAAACTCTTAACCTCATTTTTGCATTGATTTGGAACAAGTATGATGCATTTAGCTTTCTAGAGGAACTTAAATGTAGTTAAAAAAAAATAAATGATTTAATTTCAAATCTTTCTTAAAGACCCAGGATTAGGCATCAACTAGAATAAGCAGCAAACATTTAAAACTTTCAATCCCTCTAGTTCTTCAAAATTAGCTAGAAGTAACATGAAAGACCAAGGTGTCTCAAAAGCAGAACTCTCAGGAAGAATCTTTTTTATACATTTATATTTTTTTCTGGTTGGAATGGAGAAGCACTGAATATTCAAGTAGCCAAAAGCAGATTTACATATAGTTATTTCATTAAATTCTTAATTAAACACAGGCTAGTTTTTCATTGCAAAAATCACATGCTGGATTTGATGTCAATCTTCCTGGTTCTCAGAAAGCTATGTTAAAGCTAGAGATACGAACAGTCAGGGTAAATTATTATCTATGTCTGAGACTGAATGCCATTATATGCCCAAGCGGTGAGACTTTCTCCTTAGCAATCTCCTAAGCGCATGCAGCCCTAAAGAAATCACAGTTCCTAGGAAAAAGCTACATTCATCACCTTCATAGACATCTATTTCTCTTTTGGCAAGGAGAGAGTTAGTGTGGATAGCTTTAGCTCACTATGTGCTGAAAAAACAATCTTGTTAGATTAGGGGAACTATCCCCATGGAACGTGAATTGGCAGAAGGCCAGAGTCTGCAAGGAAGATCCAAAACAAGCTGCAGCAGAGCAACAACCCAGATCTGAAGTATCAATTTTCAAAATAACCAAATAATTACTGAGCGCATGAACTACTCAGTAATACTTTCTTTTTTTTTTTTCTTTTCCTCATAATAACCATGAATTCAATAAACACTTTTTTTCACCATAGGTCTGAGTGAGTGGAATTTCTGGCAGCCACCCAAACAGGTCACCATGAGCAGGATAATGTGGCGATCTGTTATCATTAGCTCTGTTGGAAAGGCTATGAAGACACTAGAGAGAATTAAATGACCTGGAAAACTCAGTCTATGGATAAGTCTATTGTACTCATCTCCATTATTTCCACCTCTACGCATCACTGGAACAGTGGAACAACATGATTTGCAGTGGTGAAAAATATAAAGGTCATTTTTCTGTTTTTCTTTTATCCAGCAAGAGCTATTTAAGTATTGTTAAATTCACACACACAGAAAATTACTAATTCCTGTCAGGTCCTTCCATTCTCTCAGTATGTTAAGAGTACTGAAATCTTCATATTTCAAAGACAACACAGAGTTGTCTTTTGAAAATCACTACCACTTTTGTTCCTGCCCATCACTGTTACAATTGTCAGAATTTCAGATTGTCTAGATCAACAATACACTAAACCCTCTCTATTTCCCATTTTAGCAACTGTTTTCTATGACTGGTGATTTTTTTTTTCTAGCAAAATTTGATAGAAAGACCAGTTCTAAAAGACATATTCAATGTAATCACTGTCCCAAGGTCCACATGGAGAAGACAAATACTATAATAGGCTGACATTGCCTATTCAAAAGAATATGCATCAGAGAGATTTCTTTTGTTTAGGTAAGTTTTGCCACTGTTGCTCTGAATTTGTCTGAGTGACTAACTTAAAATGAAGAATGAGACTGACAAGCACTAGCTATTCTAATTTGAAAGTTGTGTATGAAAACATTATTCCTGGGAAATCCAACAAAAGATAAGCCTACAGAAATTAAAGAACAAAAATAGGGGAATTAGCAGAATCTTTAACATTTATTAGTAATGAATCTCATGGATTTAAAAACAGACACAAGACTCAGTTCTGCTCTATTGCAAGAAAGGATGAAGTTAACATCATGTGCAAAGGTGAGCAGGCCAGTAGTTAGTTCATAAATGTTCCTGCCATATGTGTCAAAATTGGAGTGCCAAAAGCCTCCAGTCTAAAGACTAACAAATCATTCTGACATGCCATATACGTAATTATTCAGCCTATAAATAGATACTAATTTGAGAAACAGAAATACGTAGGAAGTTAAATTCTCAAACAAAATTATTACTTATATTTATCCTTTCTGCTCTTTGCCAAGAAAAGGAAGAGACTGATTTTTCATTTATAGCTTAGGAAAAAATTTCCCTCTTCTCTCCTCCTACCCACTCTTGATCCTCAAAGATATTGAAGACATTTCTTTGATGCCAGAATACCTGCTTAGCATGCATTCAGAGTCCAAATGCTTTTTTTTCATAAAGAAATTCCTCCAATACACCTGCTATTCTAATAAGTTTTGTACAGAGAAAACATTTTACAATTCACCTGTCAGTCTTCCCTAAGCTTTTGGTGGTTGTAATACATTGTCAAGAGCAGGAAAATGATTTAAAGTGTGTTATATTTAAAATGACACTGTGAATCTACTCATATCAAGCTCATCAGTTCTAATTCACTTATGTCTGTTCAGAGGTCACTGTCTGTATCATTCATTACAATGGCTTGCTTGTTTTCTGATATGATTCTCAATTAGCCGGGTAGGTAGGTAAAACACCTAACAAACAACAATGAACTATATGCTTCCAAATATGTTTGCACAGCCACACATTGCACTTTAGCAAGCTCTTTAAGTTGACCTATTAATAAACCATAGTTTGAGGCTGAGAATAAAGACTCAATCCAAAAATTAATTATAGGTGTTCTGAACTACATGATCATAAGTCATTTAGCTATTAAATGATGAAGCACACCAGTTAACGGGTAACTGCAGACATTCACGCCATCTTATTTCCATCTGTGGCTGTATTCATGATAAATTTAAAGTGAATATCCATCATTCATCTGGATAATGAATGTCAGATTCAAATGACTCTTACCTACAGCTGCTGTATCAGACTGGTTTGTATCACAGTAGGCTTTAAATGAGCATACCACTGCTCATATTCATCTGCTTCATTAATACAGACTTCTTTTCATTTGAATATTCTAATAAAACATGCATTGAGTTGCAACAGCCACTTCATATTAGTTGGGAGCAAACTCTTGACTGTTGAAAAGGAGCATTATCCTTTACTGTTAGTTTTGCCGTCCCAAGAACTTGTAATTCCAGATTTCTGTATTCTAGAACTAGACCAAGCCACACCGAAATACCTAGGAGGCTTGAAATACAATATAGACTTTCCTATATAGTCTTGTCTACAGAGTTTTCCAGGAATAAGAAGGCACTATTAAACATGAGAAAAAAAAAATTATCTTTAAAAAGCTATTCAGTGCATCCAGGTTAAGAGTATATTGCTGTGATAATTTTAAAGCATTTACAAGTGATAAACACTTTCAAACCAAAATTTTCTACAAAATCATGGTGAAACAAAGTAACAATATTATCCAGAAAACTAGATTTCATTTTTCAATGTGTTACATTTGTAAGCTTATTCAGGTTAAGTTGCTGGCAAAACCTTCTGTGTTTCATTCTAATTTTTTAAAATAATAAATGTAAGCAATAAGGTCACAAGCATGCTCCAAAAGCAGTTCACTTTAAATAGCCACTACCTTAACTCTCCTATTCGCTGTACAGAAGTTGTCCTTCAAAACAGAAATGATCTTCACAGACTAGGTCTTGTATGATTGAAAGCCGATGATACACAGAAGCTGAACTGAATCAAAATATATAAAGATTCTTTTTCAGTAATCTGTGGGGAAAAAAAAGAAAAAAGGAAAGAAGTTATATGTATGTGTGGACATGTATTTGAAGTTTTAGATCGCTCAAACCTTCGTGTATGTGGAGATCTCTTCATTTCACTTTCATATTTAATTCTTTGTATGTTGCACAATATGCAGTGTTTATTTGCTATATGAATGAAATCTGAGATATCTATCTTGTTTCAGAATGGATATGAAATTCAAAAGTGCTTTTCTTTATGCTGGTAGGGGAAAAAATGCTATTTCATACAATAATAACAAAAAAGTAAAATTAAAGAGTCCTTTTTTACCTGCTATCCTATAAAGACAAGATAGTACTGTGAAGAATGGAGAAGTTGCAAGTTTATATTATTAGCATTTTTTATTTATGTAACTCATCTATAATGTAAGGATATAATATAATCTCTGTTGTTTGAATTTAAACAACCTTATAAGCTTTTTTCTAAAGATGCTTTTCCATATTATCACTTTTTTAAGGTGACTTTTTCCGGGTGACATTCTGTCTTGGTTTTGGCCGGGATAAACTTAATTTTCTTCTTAGCAGCCAGTTCAATACTGCATTTTGGATTTAGTATGAGAACAATATTGGTAACTTTGGCATTCTAGTAGTGTTCAGTAGTGCTTTAAGTCAAGGACTTGCGAGTTTTCCATGTTCTATCAACAAGAAGGAACACAAGAATCTGGGAGGGAGCACAGCCAGGACAGCTGTTCTGAACTAGCCAGAGGGTATTCCATGGAACATCATGTTCAGTATATAAGCTGGGGGAAATTAGCTGGAAGCCATCAATTGCTGCTAACAGATGTGATGAGCATCAGTAAGCAGGTGCTGAGCAATTGTATTGTGCATGACTTACGTATCTTGGGTTTTATTCCAAATTCTCCCATATGATGATGATGATAATGATGCATTATTTTAATTACTAACCTTTTCTGCTCTCAACCCACTGGGTTTATTTTTTATCCAAGCCTCTGCAATTGGACAAAAATAGGGGTAGGGGGCAGAGTGATCAAGTGGCTGCTTAGTTGCAAGCTGGTGTTAAACTAAGATAAATGTAATTACAACTTTCTTGATTACTTTAGAATCATAGAATTTGTGTTCAAATTACTCATTTGAAATTATGGTAGAGGCATGCATCACCATTTAGCTTATTACCCTTAAAGGTACAACTTCTTCAAAATAATGATTGCTTGAATTGTCCAATTATTAACTTAAAAATTGACAACAGAGAAATCACAACAGTTCTAGTAAACTTAAACAGTTATTAGCACCCTTAATTAAAAAGCAAACAAACAAAACCAAACAAATCCTCCAAAAAAAAAAAAAAGCACCACTGTTGAGATGCTGTGTGAGCTTTTGCTTTAACTTTCACATGAAGTCTGAAAACCAGTCTTTTTTCTGCAGAAGTGTTTATAAACCAAACAGCACAGTTATATCATCTTAAAACTTTTTTTTTTTTTTTTTCAGTTTTTCTTGTATCTTACCTATGTTCTCAGATGCTTATTCCCTTGACTTTCACAATACTTCATTCTGACTGAAGGAGTCACAAGAATGCCCTTCTCTTCCAAATTATTCCCTAGTTAAGCTATTTTCCTGGGTATCAGTCAGCAGTTGGGAGTACATCTATTAAATAATTTTGGGCCTAGTAAAAACTAAACAACTAAATAAAAGCCAATTAGTTGTTGTAGTCAGGCCTGTGCATATAATTGTCAGGAAACAGATTAGGTGTCTAAAGTTCTTCTACAAAAGGCACTGTGGTAGAACTAACTACCAATCTCATAGCTGATGCACTTAAGAATCATGAACAATCTTTCCTCACTGTATTGGCCCTGAAGTTTGAATTAAAGAATTTACCTAAACATTGCCTTTAGAAAGGCACTGAATTAGAGATGGGAGACTAGTTCTGACTTACATTGCATATTAAACATATATATCTATATGTATGTATATCTCAGTACAAGGGAGAAGCACTGATGCTTTTCTCATTAACTTTTTGTAGACCAGCCTAGTGGATCAGAATTTGCCTAAGTGGTATTACAGCTAAATCCCTTACTGCTTGAATGATTCAAAGCTGCATCTGCAGTCCAGCAACCATTTTGATTTCTGAAGTAGAGGAAGACATACTGCTTACCCTTCTGTTACAGGTTGCTCACATTGTAGCAGTGAAATTTTATAAAGATTATGGAAAGAAAGACTACAAAAAACCACTGAAAAACAGTGATGAAGCCACTGTATGGGAAGAGAGATAATTAGATCTGACTTCTCATTCCCTTACAGTATTTGTATAGGTTTTAGCCATTAGTGAAAATACTCTATGTAAGTAAGTATCCATGCAAGTAAGCCTAACAATACACAAAAAAACCACATTTCTTCCAGTCTTTTTGTTGTCCAGGTGACCAAGTGGTAAAAATTCAGGCTCTAATAAGCCTTCAAAAATACATTTCATGGCACACGTTTGGCACCTTTAGTAAGGAATGTCATCCCTCCCTCTTATCTTTGAAGCACTTGTTTGTTAGTAACCATTTAGAGGCACATCATGAAAGGGGTGAATTGCTACCCATCTCTGAGAGGAAAAGCTTCAGCTGCCATCTTTGACATAAACACTCCCACACAAACACTATTTATTTCACTTGATGAAACTGTGAGCTTGTCCATTCATCACCTGGATGTCACCGACCTCAGCCATTAAATATCTCAACTTATATATAAGGTAAAAAATGCACTAGAATCATAAAATCATAGAATTTCAGAATAGTTAGGGTTGGAAAGGACCTTAAGACCATCTAGTTCCAACCCCACTGCTATGTGCAGGGACATTTCACACTAAACCATGTTGCCCACAGCTCTGTCTAACCCGGCCTTGAACACCGCCAGCGATGGAGCATTCACAACTTCCCTGGGCAGCACATTCCAGTGCCTCACCACCCTTATAGTCAAGAATTTCTTCCTTATATCCAATCTAAACTTTCCCTGTTTAAGTTTGAACCCGTTACCCCTTGTCCTCTCAGTACAGTTCCTCATGAAGAGTCCCCCCCCAGCATCCCTATAGGCCCTCTTCAGATACTGGAAGGCTGCTATGAGGTCTTCAAGCAGCCTTCTCTTCTCCAGGCTGAACAGCCCCAATTTTCTCAGCCTATCTTCCTACGGGAGGTGCTGCAGTCCCCTGATATTGCTTTGAATGGAATGGATTCTATAGACCAGTGTATAAGATATTGCCACAAGTATTAAAAGGGTACGGTCTTTGTACTAACTTTGCAAGGCCTCAAGACTTGTCAGGTTTTCTATGACTGAACTTGTTGTACCTAGTTAAACTTTGTTGTAGTCAGTGGAGCTGCAGCAGCAATTTTCAAAATGATTAGTTAACTAGATCCATTTCATTTTGGTTGTGCTCATCCTTCTATGGTACAATTTTCATGTAGCTAATAGTAACAAGTAGTTATTCTATATATTCTGTACCTAATATTTATGACTGTAACATAATGACATGGCATAGAGGAATATATCCATGGTATGACAAGAGACCTTGAAAGCAGGATGTAGTGTAGAGAGGAGCAGGCACACAATGATAAGAGAAAGGACACAACTCATGATGGAGACCCAAGGGCTATAAACAATCCACTGGCCAGCTAATGAGGTGCAGACCTGGAAAAATCAGCTTTACAGGCAACAAAAAGAACAAAGGACATGTATCTAACATACGTAAAGTGCGCCATTAATACTACATCCAGATGACGCACAGACTTGAAAACCATTGAACAAACAGCAAGCTGTGAGCATGTTGACAAATACATAAAAGTGTCCCTGTGTAAGCCTTAGATGAGGAGGAATAAATCATCCATGAGTCTCTGTGAAGGAGTCAGGATGCTGGAATCTAGCTATACCCTCTCCCCATGCTGAACCAGAAGATGCTGGAAAATCAAACTTGACACCATAAAAGTGGTAAATATCAGGAGCTGGTGTATGGAAGTGTAAACTTTTAATGCAATAGTACTATTCTCTATTTTCTATTTCTTTTTTTCTGTAATAATAAGAACCAAACTAATGAGAAATCCTCAAGCAGACAGTTAGAATTTAAATAATACTAACAGATTATCAGATTTTCATATAAGGTGTGTTTCTTTACTGGCCATAAAAATATCTTGAGCATAAAAATATTCCACTTCCCTACAGCACCTTTTGGAACTAATTCCTAGATGTTATTAAGCTGATCAGTCATTTTCCTGCTGGGTTTACAGCCACCTGGGAAAGGAAGATATTGCCCTTAGGAATCATGTTGTCCTGTGGTGTTTCATATATACATATATATGTGTGTATATATGTATGATACATATGTATATAAATGTTGTTTGCTGCAATGCCTTTCCCTTTTTTCTATTTAGTGGAAATTAGAAACAGCTAGAAATTCATTGTTGATACAATGCCAAATAACTTACCTTAGGTATGATTTGCACTTAAATTTTTTGTTTCCTTGAGTTTCTCTTAAGAGATTTATCCATGAACTCTTTAAGTATTCATGTGTACAATATAAGCTGTTGCTGTGTTTTCATACAAATCCATATGCCTACATATATATACTTGTTATTTTTAGAGTGATTGAATATGAAGTAAAAAGAATAACTCATCTGTTGTGTTTTTTGGTTTTATTTTACTAATAATGATCACAGATTTAATTACAAAAAAAATTTCTTTGTTTTTGAACTAAAATAAATCTGTATTATTTTTAGTTTTGATCTGAATGTCAAAAAATAATTGTGAAAAAAAGGTTGCACAATAACACAGAAGTACCACGCATTAAAAGGAAAAGCACCATACTTTGTTCAAACTTCTTTTTAGATAGAAACGTCTG
Source organism: Forpus xanthops (assembly GCA_032466535.1). Taxonomy (NCBI): domain Eukaryota; kingdom Metazoa; phylum Chordata; class Aves; order Psittaciformes; family Psittacidae; genus Forpus; species Forpus xanthops. The sequence continues at coordinate 5,880 of JASSUY010018420.1, read as the reverse complement.
CTGATCCCTGAATTCCACAGAAGGTGGCCTAGCCATTAGCTCTCAGTAGATGAAAGAAACAATAAATCACAGCTTTTGCTTTTACAGCCCACTACACCCGAAGAGCTAAAACCTTTCTATGGTTATTTGCAAAGCTCAGAATACTTCTGCTGTAGAGTCTCATACTTCCCAATTTTCTGTAACTAGTAGATGCTATATTGTAGACTGAACAGGAAATTAGAATAGAAGACGGGCGTAAAATCAGTATCCAGAGAAAGGCTGTACAGGAAGGCTGTGAAGAATAGCTCACTATAGGGCTATGCAGCCTTCCAGCAAACCTCAGATAAGACAGGTTACATTCTGATTAATGATCATTAAAGAATCAGTGAATTTTTGTATGTTAGAAAGGGGAAGCAGTAATAAAGTTATTAAATGATGGAAGGGCAAGGGTGGGGGGGTGAAGGACGGATAAAGAGGGAATAGGTTTGGGAAAATGTTTGATTGAGACCTGTTATAGGTAGTTAGAAAAAATAGTTTGAGAGATGTATAGATCTTCTCCCACTTTTGACCTCTCACAGGAAAGTTAAGCCTTTTTTAAAGTTTCAGTCAGTGTAGAAGTGCAATATCCGTCATTCCTATCCTTAAAATTTCCTGGCAATTGACTTCCCTTTCTGCAATTATTAAACAAATCTGCTACTTCTGATGCAGCATGGTTCAGAATAATAGCTACCTTTTGCTCACGTGGCTGTTCAGTAATTCCATTTTTCTTGCAGCGGCTAAATCAGATCTTCCTCCCACTGCATTTAGCCTCTTCCCTATTATGGCAACAGGCCCACAGTTTCTATCTAACTTGAAAATGTGTCTGGGCAACATCAGCTTCTCTAAGAAATGTAATGCTAACTACGTTGCACTAGAGGCAACTCTAGTCATCTTTTGGACAACTGAAACGAGTCTCACTATCTGTGTCTATACTGCAGGCTAGAGATTCCTGCTGCGCAACCAGGCTACCTGGTGACTGCAAGGCAGACAGCACCATCCTCAGCAAATATAGCTGCCATTAAAATCAAAGGCAATTTTGTTCCTAAATATCTTCTGGGAGGCCCTGTACTGTAGGTTGCACTGAAGAATATGCTTGTTATAAAAAACACAAGTATTTCCACTGTGTATGGTGCATTTCAAGACTGCTTTTGAATTCTTAGTGCAGTTTTCCATTTAGCACATTTTTCTCCTGCTTTCCTGCTTCAGTCCATTTCTGGTACTGTACAGTGTTCACAGATGAAGATTAAAAAGGGAATATAAGAAAAAAAAAAGAAGTTAGGTATACAAGGAAAATTTGAAGGCAAAAAATTGCTCCTCAGGCTCCTTATCAAGTGTACTGATTGTGACACAGGTTGTCATACTTCTGTCTAAGCCTTAAAAAAACTGAAGAAAACCCAAAGAGAACCCTCAAACCAGTTTAAATATGACTGCTCCATGAGTTAGCAATTTCTCCCATTTCACATTATTCTTTAATTCCAGCTTAGAATTTATCCATATAGGATTCTATCCTATAACACTTAATAAAACCAAACCAAGGATTTCTACTGATGTATTAGAAGTGTGAAAGCATTTCTATACTTGCATGAAGGGCAATAGTTTTGGCCAGCCCAAGAGTAGCTGAGCCTAATTCTGACCTGAAATGAAAAAGAAAATGTTTCCACTTAGAAACTAAAAGCCAAATCCTGCAGTGGTAAAGCAATTGTTATTTATAAGCACAAAACAAGCAGACACAAGGGAATGATATATACCACATAGTGAGTGGCAGGTTATGATCTTCAGAGTGATTTTCAGCCTGTTCACAGTAGTTTATAGACTTGACCTCTAAAAAAATGTTTACAAGTCTATGAATCTAAGAATTTCTTCCAAATATATGCATGTTATCTGCAGCTCAATGATTAAAAAAACTCCATAATTTCTTAATAAATTTTTAGACTAGTAGACAGAAAGAGCAAATGTTAGCAAAGTCTTTAAATATATAGCAACAAGTCCATTTTTAGATTTAAATGATTCCTTGGTATTTACAAGTACTTTTATATTGTCCTTCCTTCTGCAAGCTTTGGAAACAGTAAACATGGTCACAGAACAGTCCTTCCTCTCCTCGACACATAATAACAAAAATTACAGTGACTGTAGTATCTGTAACACCTAGCACTGGTCTTGTCTGCAGTTTATCACGATTTTTTCACAATAGAGGTAAATGCCCATTTTCCAGAAGGAAAAGCATGGAGAAGTGAACTGGCAAGTCAAAGGTCAAAAGCAACCAATGGTAATAAAGATGAAAGCCATAATAAGCATTTCCAGCAAAGTGTAGAGTTTCATAATCAAAGTACCCAATGGCTTATATGCAGATTTTGAAAGAACAAAATTCTACATCAGGAGATAATTCCTAGCCTTATACATGAAGCTTTGAGGACACACACTTAGCTCCAAAACAATGCCATTTGCCCAGTGGGCAGACGTTTGTAGGTGGTGTAATATTTAACTTCCGATTTCTGTTTTTCTAGCATTAGCAGAGAAGCTTGTAGAAGGTTAATAACATAGTGCTGTGTGCATTAGTTTGGGATTTTACTCCATATCATAACTACTGCCATAACTTTGTGAAGTCAGCAGCCAGAATGGTAGCCTGGTTGGAAAGGGGAAAATAACTACCACAAGAAAACATGTCAGTCTGGGAATTGTGAGCCTTGGAACTAGGCCTTGGGACCACAAACATCCTTGAATATCCTCTTTGAAGTACAGGTGGGGAGCCTAGAAACTGATGACATCCTAGAAACTGATACCATCATTAGGCGCAAAACCCAAGAAACTGTAATGCAACTTACTGTCTGGTGAAATAGAATTGGGCTGAAAGAACAGAAATATCAGCACCTACAGGCTGCTTCAGGTGAAGAGCAGAAATTAACAGCATCTACTGAATGCTCAAAGTAAAGGTGTCCTATGCCCTTTTCTGACTTTACAGTATGAAAATTCTGTTGATATGCTGGAGAGAAGGAATGCCATCCAGAGGGACCTTGACACACTGGTGAGGTGGGCTGATGCCAACCTTGTGACATTTAACCATGACAAGTGCAAGGTCCTAAACCTGGGTGGGAGCAATCCCAGACACAGCTACAGGCTGGGCAGAGATGAGATTCAGAGCAGCACTGTAGAGAAAGACTTGGGGGTGTTGGTTGGTGAGAAAATGAACATGAACCGGCAACGTAAGCTTGCTGCCCAGAAAGACAACTGCATCAAAAGAAGCATGACCAGCAGGTCGAAGGAGGTGATCATGACCTTCTACTCTGCTCTCATGAGACCTCACTTGAAGCTTTCTGTACAGTTGTGGGGTCCTCAACATCAAAAGGGACATGGAACTGTTGGAACAAGTCCAGAGGAGGGCCATGGAGATGATCAGGGGACTGGAGCACTTCCCTTATGAAGACAGGCTGAGAAAGTTGTGGCTGTTCAGCCTGGAGAAGAGAAGGCTGAGTGGAGACCTGTCATGGTTTTAGGCCCTCATGCAGTTTTGCTCACTCACTCCCCCCTCTTTCTTCCCCCAGTCCCAGGGGATGGGGAGGAGAATCGAAAGAATGCAACTCCCATAGGCTGAGATAAGAGCAGTTTTTAACTAAAGTATAACACCAACAGCTACTGCTACCACCAATAATAATAATAATGACAAGGGAAATACAAGGGAAAAGAACACACTTGCTCACCATCTACACCCAGCCCAACCAAGCAGTGCACACCCCACTATTCCGGTCTCTGCTCTCTGTTTTTACATGCTGGGCATGACGTGCTGTGGTATGGAATACCTCTGATCAATTTGGGTCAAGTGTCCTGTCTCTTCTTCCCCCTGGCCTCCCCTCCTCCCTTGCAGTGCATGAGACTCAGAAAGTCCTTGGCCAGCCTAAACATTACCAAGCAGTAACTGAAAAATGAATCAGTGTTGTTCCCAGGACCAAAATCAAAAACGCAGCTCTGCTCCAGCTACCAAGAAGGAGAAAAATGCTACAGCTGAACCCACGACACTCACAGAGATGGAGAAATTCAGATTCATTAATTTAAACTTCTCAAAACTGTGAGCGATTGTGTTCTTTTTCCTTGTATTTCTCTTGTCATTATTATTATTGGTGGTAGCAGTAGTGGTTTGTGTTATACTTTAATTACTAAACTGTTCTTACCTCAACCTCTGCGAGTTCCATTCTTTCGATTCTCCTCCCCATCCCCCGGGACCAGGGGAAGAAAGAGGAGGGAGGGAGTAAGAAAAACTGCATGAGGGCCTTAAACCACGATAAGACCTCATAGCAGCCTTCCAGTATCTGAAGGGGGCTTATAAGGATGCCAGAGAGCGACTCATCACTGGGGACTGTAGTGATAGCACATGGGTTCAAACTTAAATAGGGGAAGTTTAGATTGGATATGAGGAAGAAATTCTTTACTGTAAGGGTGGTGAGGCACTGGAATGGGTTGTCCAGGGAAGTTGTGAATGCTCCATTGCTGGTGGTGTTCAAGGCTGGGTTGGACAGAGCTATGGGCAACATGGTTTAGTGTGAGGTGTCCTGCTCATGTCAGTGGGATTGGAACTAGATGTTCTTAAGGTCCTTTCCAACCCGAACCTTTCTATGATTCTATGAAAAGGGCTTAGTTTTTATCCAGAATGGAGCCTCTCTCCCTGAGAGCTTCCTAGGTTGTATGTACTTGTACTTTCCTAACAAGTTGAACTCCATACAAACTTTCTATGAGATCTTGGACTCTCACCCAGGCTGCCCAGCTGACTCCAGCCTCCTGATGTGGACCATTTTTAAAGTAAGACTTTGTCTATTACATTATTGGCCCTGCTTTAGGCCCACTTTTTCGGGTTGGTTTTTTGTACTTCCATCGCTGGGATGACTGGGTTTATCCTTTGCTTTGAGATGGTTTGGTCCTTTCTAAAATCTGTCTTATTCACTTGAGACTGGTATTACATAATCACGTAAGCAGTCTATCATAAGCATCTGCTGTTATATTAGTGTTGCTTCGCTAATGATAAATTTGTATTAACCTGTAATAGTTATTGTGATTATATTGATTGTTGCTATTTGATTGGTTGCTGTTGTTATTGACTACTGCCTTATTCTTGATTGATACTATACTATTGATTGCTGATAATTATTTGTAATACCTGGATATATATTTATATAGACACACACTTTATTAATCATTTGTATGAAAAGCCTCCATCTTTTTTGTGCATTACAGAATCCTAAAAACCCATGGTAGCAATCTGTATACACGCACAGGCTGGTTAACCCTTTAGGTCATAACACTTAGCTACTGAGCTTAGTCTTACCTTTTTTTCATGCATGTTGTCTTGCATAGTGTAATCTCGCCTAAGTGCCCTCTCATGCAGCTAGGCTTGCTCCAATGCAATAAAACACAGGCACGTTGATGGGGGAAGGAAATTGAGCAAGTTCACTGGCTAAAGGTGTTATTAAATACCACTCCAACTTGATCTTCATGTTTACAAACAGGGGTGTATTGCTGAATCTTTCTATCAGAGATTATGCTTCTGCAGGCACTGTTGCTCCATCACTGTCAACAAAATAACATCTTTTGGAAAAAGCACACTGTCATTGCTGGTTGCCAGCGCAAGTAATCGTCTCATGATAAACTCCTGTGAGCAAAACTTCTGTCATATCTGTTTGCTTGGTTTGTTTTTAATTGTATCATAGAATCAGAATAGTTAGAACTGGAAAGGACCTGAAGATCATCTAGTTCCAACCCCCCTGTCATGGGCAGGGACACCCCCCACTAAATCATGCCATGTAAGGCTAGGTCCAACCCGGCCTTGAACACTGCCAGTGATGTAGCATTCACAACTGTGGGCAACCCATTCCAGTG
>JASSUY010018419.1:9884-27592 GCA_032466535.1 Forpus xanthops | reverse complement strand
GATTGGATCTGAGGAAGAAATTCTTTACTGTGAGGGTGGTGAGGCACTGGAATGGGTTTCCCAGGGAAGTTGTGAATTCTCCATCACTGGTGGTGTTCAAGGCCAGGTTGGACATAGCCTTGGGTGGCATGGTTTAGTGTGAGGTGTCCCTGCCCACGGAAGGGGAGTTGGAACTAGATGATCTTAAGGTCCTTTCCAACCCTAACTGTTCTTTGATTCTATGATACAAACCCGTTTGCCTCTCTTAGAAATGCCTATGAGTGTGTGATCCATTCAATGCTTTACTCAGAGCTCACCTGGTAGAGACTGCTGCTTTTTTATGAGTTGAGGGAAAGAACACCAACTTCTACACATTCCTCTAGTGGCTTAGTTTATTAGGGAAATGATGCATTTAACACTCCTACAAACAAATCAGTTGTGTCATGGGATATTAACTTTCTCTTGCCTGAATTAATGAAATCTGTTTGAGGATAATTTTTTTCCCAACCTCAAGTGCCTTAAATAGAAGGTTATTTTCTGGCAGAAGCACATGCAGTTCACAGACGCAATAAACTGCAAGGTCTAGTGACTGAACCACAAAATGCTGAAGCTAAAATGATGTTGCATGTTAATTCAGAATTCTCCTCTGTGGGGTAATTCCACGGCAATCAGGCAACCATATCAATATTTTGTTTCCCTGTGTAGTACTTTTGAAGAGCCTAACTTCACAAAAGAAGACCTAGGTTAGCAAGGAGAGAAGGCAGAATGGGATAAATCTGACAATTTTCCATAAGAACAAATGCTAAACAAACAAATCCAGAAAACAAAGGCTAAATTTGGAGGTTACCATTACTTTCTATACCAACCACTGTCCAGGGAACTTGTATAGTAGTCAGTTGGCTACTTGCATATCTCATTGATATTCTCTAGCAATACTCATGCTTGTAGGTCAAGTAAAAGGTCATTCAGCCAAAGCAGAAGAGAATATGCTTGCCAGCCTCAGGTTAGTACTGCCTCTGGAGGTTTATATGTCAGCCCCTTCGATTTTATTGCATACCTTTATTAAATACTTGAGCTACCACGGAGTCATTCAGGAAGTAACGAAAATTGTGTAAACTCTTTTTAATTAAAATATTCTTGGCATATTCTAGACCTCATGTATGTGATTGAGAAGATACCTGAATTTTGAATTGTATGAACTCTGTGCATCTTTGTCTCTTGTTCAAGAGCTGAAACAGAGATTCTTGTTTAAATATCAGTCTGAAACTTGTTAACCAAATTACCTTGGCAAAACTTCGTTATTTCCAAATGGAATATAAAATATGAGATGTCAGCAAAGCCATGTTTTAGATTGTTTATTTTGTTGCTGCCATATTGTACTCTTAACACTATTGGGAAATAGATGAAGCAGCTGCCAGCAGAAATCTCCAAAGGGCAGCTCATGTTTTCTTCCTCAGCTGTTGGCAGTGTGGTATTTCTGAGTCTGCCTCTACAGGAAAAGGTTCAGAAAGGATGTTGGAAGAAGAGCTGGTGTTAACAATAACCTTTTTGGATTCTCTTCTCTGTAAAATCTTTTAGATTTAAAACCAACTGCTTTAAAAAGATAGAAAACGTACCAGCAGAAAGGGCCAGCTTTTAAACACTTGAGAGATTTAAGAATAGCCTCATCTGTTTGAAACATTTGACAATGCTGCAAATTCTTAACCTTTTCATGAGCATAATTTTTTATAAGCACTTTTTAACAAATTTGGAAAAAAAATAAAATCCATGGCAGTGCAGCCATTATGAGTGAATTAAAACAGATTTTATTTCTTTAGTAACTAAGGGCTCAAAGTATCGAGGAAGAGCAAAATAATAAAAAGAGAGAAAAAAATGCTGTATGTGTCCTAAAATACCATTGTAAATTCAGATTTTAGTGCTTTCACTACAGAATTAAAAATATTAGTATCAGTGGAGAAATTTCCCCCGAGTATTCTTGTAATGGTATTTGCTGTCTATAGGAGATGGAGACTTTTACGGGAAATAGGAAAAAGAATTATAACTGTGCTGATAGGACTGCTTACAGTGTTGAAAGAGAGTGTCTGAATATCTTTACCTCTGTTTCTTTTCTAGTCCTCTAAGCCCTATGGGAAATTTCTATTTCAAAGTGTTAGCTTTGTGATCAGCATTTTCTCTTCCTCATTCTGGGTTCAACACAAGAAATAAAAAATGTCCACCTTACCTGATAATTATCGGTAACATGTTAAAAAGAGAGGCAGGAAGCAAAATAAAGAAGTATACTATTTGGGTGCACGTACATTCTCCTTACCTTTACCCTTCAGCCTTCCAAAATTCCACCTTCGGTTTCATTTATGAAAGGTTTTAAGCATCTGCTTCTTCTGTTCTCTTGGTTGCATCTTAGTGGGAAATGATCCTCCGTGTCTGTAGAGAAATATTTGAGCCTCTCATTTCAGATACACAGACTTTGAAAATCAGTTTGATTGTCTCTGTTAATGATTCATATCATTATATGGATGGACATTATTTGTTGTAACTGCTTTCATGCTGTAACTTCTCAGATTACGCTCATTAATGTACACTTATTGTTCAGTAGTGTGCATAGATTCTGCTGAAGAACTTCCCTCAGTTTTTCAAATACTTGGATTTATTTACGGGGTTTTTTATTCTTTGAGTAGCCATGCTTGTTTCCTGTAGTGTGTTAGTTCAATCATACTCTTGCTGTTATGTTCATTAAATAATGTTTATTTTGAATAGTTGTTCATTGTGACTCTTACAGTCATTAATACCAATAGCCTGGTGTTGCATTTTTACCTCTTATTAGTACTCTTTCCACAATAAATAAAAAGGTCTTTCTTCAATAATTCATAAGATAAGGAAATGTAATGCTCTGCAAGTATCTCCTTTTTCCTCATTTGGCTCCCTTATAAAGATGCTGTGCAACCATCTTCCTAAGCAGAGAGCACATTCCTTGCCTAAGGCCAAAACAATTATCTGCCATCATAAAGAAGTTAAACCAGTGTGGACAAGGGGAAGAAAAGGCTTGAAGTCCTAGTTAAAAATTCTAGCAGCAAATCCACAAAAAAGTGAAAAGAATCAGTAAGGGTACCTTTTGAAAGCAGAGCCATGTCCTACTCAGTGTAGATAGCACTGGGCTGCAGAGTTGGCGCAAGCTGAAAGAGTAAGCGTGCTTCAAAATCTTTGCATGTTTGCTGTTTTAAATGACTGACTTGTGAAGTAGTTTGGCTAAAGATAGACATGGTTTATATCTCTGTATATAGTTAGGCATATAAAAGGGTAACATTGCCCACTGAAAACTGATGCTATGTTATAAAGGAATATTTTGATAATGGTTTATGAACCAATTTGTGCTTTACAGGCTTAAGCTTCTGCATTATTTTCATTCCTTTTTAGTTACAGTGTTCAAATTAATGCCTTTGTCGCTGATATTAGACATAGGCTTGTATCTTAATGAGAAGTATTTATATAACAACAAAGTTACCAAAAGTACACAGTTGTCATGGCTTCAGCAGCAGCAGTTATTTTTCTCCTTCTTAGTATCTGGTACAGCACTGTGGTTTTTATTTTGGGTCTGGAAATAGCACTGATAACACCAGTGTTTTCCGTTATGCTTGGTAATGTTTTGATCTGACCAAGGACTTTCTGAGTCTCATGCTGTGCCAGGGAGAAGGGCAAGCCGGGAGGAAGCAGAGACAGGACACCTGACCCAAACTGTCCAAAGAGGTATTCCATACCACAGCACGTTATGCCTAGGATGTAAAACAGAGAGCAGAGACCTGGAAGGGTGGGGGTGCACTGCCTGGTTGGGCTGGGTATAGGTAGTGAGCGACTGCATTCTTTCCTTGTATTTCCCTGGTCATTATTATTATTGGTGGTAGCAGTAGTGATTTATGTTATACCTTAGTTACTAAACTGTTCTTATCTCAACCTGTGGTAGTTGCATTCTTTTGATTCTCCTCCCATCCCCCCAGGACTGGGGGGAAGAAAGAGGGGGGAGTGAGTGAGAAAACTGCATGGCTTAGAGGTTTAAACCACAACAACAGTGTTGTCTTATCCATACACTTGCAGAAACTGAGGCCTTAAGAGACATTTGTGTTCTTTCATAATTTGATTTTTTAGAGTTTTTTTCGTATTGCTATTATGAAGGATATTTCTCAGGGGTCCATTAAATTTGGTATCAGATAGATGATCTCATGGATAAACTATTATTTGTTTATGGATGCTGAATGTCTAAATAATCAAGAGACCAGAATATAAAATATATTATGAAGAAATTCTTGGGTAGAAAGTTCTCATATGAGCATAAGTATTAACTGTTGAGTATATTATCAGATAGACATTTTTTAAATTAAAATATTTAAGTATCATTTTGCTACAGATTAATATTGATTTTCAAAAATTCTTCCCATTACGCATGTTTGTGCTGTTCCCAGCTTGTTATGGTGCAGATGTATCTAAGATTCTAATAAAGGTGTTTTTTTTTCAAGTGTGGTTCTAAAATACAAGACATGCTCTAGCTGTTTCCCAGACTAGCTCTGTCTTTTATTGGGATTAAAAATGTATAGTTATATTAAGGTTTTTAATTAGAATTCATTTACATGAGTATTTTTTCTTCATTCATTGCATAAGTGATAAGGCCATGCTGTACTACTGATCTATAAACACAGAGGTAAAGGATGGTCCACGTCTTGAAAGAATAAAAAGATAGTGATAAAGCAAAAAACCCAGAATCAGAGAGAGAAATATGATGCAGTTAGATAGTGTCACAATCCTGGCTGACACAATGGGCTGCTGCTTCAGTGTTGTGATTCTGACAGCAAAAGGAATGTCTGTTTCAAGAAGAATAAGATTTTAGGTTGGCCATCTTGTAGCATTGTCTTCTTCATTAAATAAGCTTTGAGGCTTCCAGCCTGGGTTGGGAAGTAGAAATGAAGAAAGCTTCTTCATGTAAATACAGATGGCTTTAGAAAAGCACTGATGGGGTACACATGAGCTTCCTTGGGGTTTTACTTAGTTGTACTGGTGTTCAGAGTGAAAGAGATAGAAATGTTTTGAAGTTGTACAACAGTGTACTGCTTCCCTGAGGTGGTCCAGAGGATATATATTTTATCAGCCACTGCTAATGGGGTACTGCAGTATGCTTACCTCTGCTGATAAACCCTTTCTTTGGTGGTAGCCACATTTGGAATGGGTTTGAGCAGTGCAAAACTGCACCTATTTAGGCCAAAACAAGGAATGCTGTCATGCAGATTGCAGGATGAGTTTTTTTTCATGTACATAAATACAATAAGAGCTATATTTTATAAGTGCTATGCAAAAGGCATCTGTGGGCCATCAAGGTGAAGGACTTAGCAGAGGGTGTAGTAAGTATAGTGATTTAAATCAAGAAGGCTGAGCTGCAGGTGGTTATTACTATAGGCACTAGACACAAAAGAGATTCAAAAAAAGCAGAGAGGAGTGGGGAGGAAAAGGAGAGTGCAACAGGAAGAGCTTCAGTGGAGATATAGTATATCTGAGTTGAATACAAAATGTTCGTAAAAATGAGTTTTTAATTTGGACATGGTAGAAGAGAACTAGAATAAAGAGGTAGATTGGTGAGGTAGGAGCTTAGAGATGTTATATAAATATGTGTTATTTGAATTTGTGAATGGGATTATGCAGATAAGAGACTACATCAAGTACAGTGGTGTCAAGGAATCTTGCAGAGAGCTGGGGTGAAATGGGGAGGCTGTGCTGAAGGGAATCGAAAGCAAAATTAGAACAAGAGAAATAAATTAAGGCATTGAAAAAAAGGGGAGGACACACAAGATTGCAAACTAAAAATTCTGGAATTTAATTAGCCAGACTTCAAAAAACTTGGAGCAGTGGGGCACATCTGGAATTAAAATGGGAAAGGGTAGTCGTTTGTTAAGTCAATGCAATTAGGAATGTTTTGAATTCGGTTTAAAAGTTTGAAAAGGTAAGCAGAATTTTGAGAGGAGAAAGCTAAAGGGGAGAGAAAGAGACAGAGTAGTTACCTGCAAGTTTTTTTTTTCTGAGAATATTGCAGATACAAAATATCCTTTTCCAGAGAGAGGAATTAGAGTTCATTTATGGCCTTCTGCATTCTTCAAAACTAGAACAAGATAAATGTGCAAGGAATGAGGGCCCTGTCAAGTAAGTAAGTAAATGCTCTTAATAAGGAATAAGGAGGGATCTCATGTTTTTAAAGTAAAGATATTTATAAATAAGTCACAGAATGCAGCCACAAAGCTTGTGGTTTTGTTGTTTTGGTTTTTTTTTAATATTTCATAAACCAGAAGGATTATTGTGAATGTAATATTTATATTCCTCTAATAAGTTCCCATAATTATTTTTACTAGCAGCACATGTTATGCCCCGCCCTTCTAACTGCTGTAAAGAATCCTGCATATGTAATAAAAAATATGTCTCTAAACAACTTGGCTATGACTAATAAGAAATCTGCTTGTTTTCCTGTTAAAGGAAACCTTTTAGAATTCAATTTCACAAACTTTTGCCCATTTATGTGGAAGCTTATACTGTATCTAATATGATTTAAATCAAATTTGAACAAAATAAGTATTTATTTTTTCTTTCTGTTCAGTTTTTATACACTTTTTTTCAGTTAAAACCCCTCAGTAATGATCAACTCTAAGAGTCCAGCTCTGAATTTACCACCTGCCATTCTGAAAACTCTTAAAATCTAGTCACTGCTAGTCTTTACATTAAGGCAACGTGTATGTGTAGCATACTGGATGTGTAAAAATTCTGTCACATTCAAAAGACAGTGACTGTACAGAACAATAACAGCTTTTCAGGTCTAAACCATTCCTTATAGATGTGAATTTTTCAGCATTGTCACCCAGAATACTTCAGATATTAAAAATTGAGACCTTTAGAAGACAAAGCAGAAATAATGAATAAACGTAAAATGTCCTTAGTTCTTATCTGTCAGGAAGAAATACTTTGAAGTATGACAGTGATTGAATTTTTAATATGCACTTAATTGAATAAGTTGTGTTAATGTGTCCAAAGCGCTTATCAGGAAACACAATAGGTATAATTTTATCAAATCTGATTATGATAAATATTTCTTGACACCCCAGTACAATGTGCATGATGTAATCCCAGTTCGTCCAAGACCTCCTGCTTTTACAACTGAGATTACATTTTCTCCTAAGATAACTGCATCTGCACTTGTTTACCTGCGATTTTGACAGCACAAATTTTGCGTCAGGCTTGGTGTGGTAGATTTACTTGTGTTAAAGTAACTCTTTGACTTAGCACATTATTAGTAAATGTTTCTCAGTTTTAATTCTATTTCTGATACACTGTTCCCACTAAGAACCTTGTCCTTTCTCAAACATGTTTTGTTTTCTGACTCTTTCAGCATCTTAGGGTGATCATTATCATATTGTCAGGTCACCAAGATTTCTGATTTTACAGTTGTTTATAATTTGTTCTTCCATTTGCAAATTAAGTTTGGTTCATGAGCATGAAAATTGCTACATAATCTAATGCTGTCTTGGGGCAAGTCATAATTTTCTGATAATGTCTGGTTGTTTCTTACTGGAGCTGGAAATGTCAGCATTTGTCCTTTCATCAGTGCAAACCCTATTTTTTATTAATAAGCACAGTGTGATTAAGATATAACATTAATTTAAATACCTTTTCAATTTCATTCACTTAACACAGGGGGAGCAATATCACATATGGACCCTTGCTAAATGCCGGCAGTTCCACGCCTGAGCATAGCCGTGCTGTTTTGTTGGTAGGGGGTGGAGGCCTGAACCACTACTGTAACTGCCGTGATTTTCCTGTTTCACTGCACTGAAGAGGGAAGCTATTTACCTGATTCCTTTCCCCATAGTTACATTTTCCTCTGTCACGGGGCAAAGCAGATGTGCTCCAGGAAATTTTCACTAACTCCTACCAGAAAAACAACGAGAAGAGCTATGATTCACACTTGTAGGGGTTCATTAAAATGTATTTTTCTCTCCAAGTGTTACAGCTAAATATTCCTATTCCAGTTAGTGAGAGTTCATCTAGGCCATAGAAACTTTCAGAAAATAAAAATGTTTCTTTTGAAGGTCCTTAAGTTTGAGTTTCAAAGAATTTTATTATAAACATAATGCTTCTGAGATGCATTTGTTGAATTTCAGAACATGGCCACTGAAGAATGCGAAACAGGCCCTTGCTTAGTGGGCAAGTAGCAGGTGGCAGTAGTGTATGTGGCCTTCAGCCCAAGCCTGGCCAGGACCCCATATACTGGTTACCATTAAGCAAGCAGAAAAGAAGATATGCTGCTTGTTATTTTATATTCTCTACAGAGTTACTTTTCAGAAGAAAACAGAAAATTAATACCCAAGCTAAGTTTTACAACTTCTCTCTAGCTTCTGAAGTGTTTTCATATAGATGAGAGAGCATTGCATGTTTTCAGCAGTCATCTTCCTGTCACTCATAAATTTTTTTTCCTGAGGGTGTCCTCAATCAGTGTATTTTCTATTGAAAAGTTTTCTTCGGGTGCCTGAGCAGGAATTTTCCTCAGAAAAATCCGATGCCTCTTGATTTTGATGTCAGAGACTAAAAGCAGAATTTTCTATAGATGCTATAATAAGTCACCTGATGATTTTGGGTCCAGAGTTCTTACAGCTATTAGCAAAAGCCTGTTATAGCATGAGCTGATGCAGTTTGAAATTAAAGAGCCATCAAATTAGGTTTTGGTGGGAAGGAATTTTATTTCTTGAAATGTAATTGGGTTTCCTGGTATCTACCATAGATGACAGTGCCAGTGCAAATTATAGTTCAGATTTCCTTGGATTCTGAGAATATCAGTGGTTAACTGTATGGTTTTTTAAGTTATTAATTGCAGATTTATTTAGGTCATTATGATAATGGTATGCTTCAGAATGTGTTACAGAACGAACTATTGAGTGGCTTGAGCTCTTACATCAGTAGTCAGTTTGCTGAGGAAAAATTCGGATAATTCATAGCGTACTGTAATATTACAGTCCTTGTTAAAACTTCTGGTTATCTTCTGCAAATAGTTGTCAAAAGCTTTATAGTATTATTAAAATCTGCTTTCAATCTAGGGTGTCTTTGGGGGGGATTCAATTATATACTATACATAAAGATCCCATTCATTGTCACCTTTTGATTAACTATAAACCTGTAATATATTTTATACACAATGAAATTGAAAGTATGCTGTTGCAACTGCTGGCTTGTTGCTGTTGTTGGTATAGCAGAATTACAAGTGGCGATACATCTCTGGTTTTGCCTGACCAGGTACTAGAAAAAGAATCAATAGCAACAAAAATTTCTGTTGACCAGGAAGATGAATGGTATTGTCTTATGAAAGAGAAATTTTGTAATTCTTCAGTAGGTCTCATAAAGTTTTTATTTAATGAGAAAATTAAAGTCCTGTTTAGGTAGGTGGTATCAAGTTGTAAGTGTGCTGACACAGGCGCATAAATAGTGTTGAAGAAAAGGTAGAATAGTGGAATCTCTTTGGCAGGAGTTACTTGGAAGAGTTGAGTGATGAGCTGAAATTGGAAGCAAAATTATGTGACATCTTGAATAAAGAAATAGGTAGCCTAACGATGAGATTAAGATTAGAATTTATTAAAATGAGACCTGATTTCACACACCTGGAAGGAGTAATTGCTCTTAAGGGAAAGATGTTTCTATATTAAGGTGTGTGGAAGTAGAGTATATATCTTGCCATTGGAAAATGATCATTCTTTCTTGCCTCCTTGCGTAACTGAGTGGCAAAGCAAACAATAGAATTGGTATTCTGAGCCCAATGCTTTTTATGGAGAGGGCTGTTAAAATCTTTTTCCTTTGATCAAGTGGCTTTTCACTTGGCACAATGCACCAGTGTTGAAAGATGATGAAGTGATCTTGGATTCTTGCATCTTCATCTCTGGCTTCACAGAAATCATATTCAAACTTCAAATGTAAAGAGAAATATTATCAATTATGCCATCACCATATGTCTTAATAGTATGGGATTTACACAATAGTGGCTAACTTGTAAAGTAGTAAACTACTGCTGCCTTAAATGTGTTATATTCTCATGATCTTTTTCTGTGTTGTCTTAGTAAGAGCAAAGTCAACAAGTAATTTAATTTGTTACTTTCAATTTGTGTACTATTATCTTTCACTTAATTTCCATTAATTAAGTAAGTTTAGGTTATCTCTTAATTTTACTCTAGTAAACATTCCAGAAAATGCACCCTTTCAGTTTTTTTGGTTGGAACTATGGGAGTTTATGTACTGTCTTCTCTACAAAAGAGAGATCCTCCTTACCGTAGCCCATTTATTGGTGAATTTTATCCAACTAAATCTCTTTCCAAGCTGTTAATTTACTTGATGCTTTTTATTATTGCAGAAGTTTCACTGATGCCTAGCTGTTAAGGCTCTGGTATCAGTTTTAAGTATTCATAGTTCATTTCACTCTTTTTTCCTGACAAAAAAAATTATACCTTGGATATAAATAGGGTGTTTAACCCTTTGTACTGGGTCTGGTTTGGGTGCCATTATTTTCTTTTCATAGCAGTCTGTACAGTGTTGTGTCTTAGATTTGTGACCAAAACAATGCTGATAACACACGGGTGTGTTGATTACTTCTGAGCTGTGTTTGCACAGCGCCAAGCTGTTTCTCACACTACCCCTCCACATATAGGCTGACCTGAATGGAGCAAAGAAATATTCCATACCATATAGTGTCATGCTCAGCAATAAAACTATCCGTGGGGAGTTTTTCCAAGGTAGCGATTGCTTGGATAGTGCCTGGGCATTGGTCTGCTGGTGGACGTCACAGTGATCACCCCTTGCACTGCTCGGGGTTTGTTGACTTGACTCCCATTGTATTTAATTCATTTGGAGTGTTCTAGGTTTGTTTTATTGTTTGTTTTCCTTCTACTTCTTAAACATTCTTTGTCTCAGATCACCTTTTTTTCTTGTTTTTCCCCTTCCTCATCCTACTGGGAAAGAGTGAGTGAGCAACTAGATGGGGGCTTAGGTGCTGGTTGAGGTCTCCCCATTCTTCAGACACTGGGTAAAAAAGCTGTTCATAGTGTCAGAGTCCGGAATGTCTGCCCGTTTGCCTTTTCTGTTGAGAACAATTGATCCTGCAATCATATTTAAGAACAAAGCATATCTTTGGATATTCAGTGGTGTCCTTCATCTTACTCGTTAGGGTGGCTAATACATTTGCCTTGTATTATGGTCATTTGTTTAAATAAATGTCATCATTATATTGATTAATAACCTGCCTTTCGTAAGACCCATAAAATTTCCTGTCTAAATCCTCAATGTCCTATTTTCAGTGATGCAGAGCAACTATTTTTCATATTTAATGCACTGAAAAATCAGTTTTGAACAAAGAACTAAAGGAATGGAACAAACTTTTTTTTAAAAAAAATATTTTATTCTGTCTTGGGAGATCTGAAATAAGAGCAAAAATGTCATGTAAGAATTCAGAGAGCTGCTTAAGTCTGCACAGCAGAGGTTTCCTGTTTATTGCATGGTGAAATCATCATTGGACATCCATAGTATTGGAAACACCCAGTATAGTTGAGCACAGATTTCAGCAGACCTGAGTTTGACTGAAGATTTAGGCAGTCACTGATTGATGTGACCTTGGTAAACAGTCATTCATGCTGAATTTTGCTGCCTCTGATACTCTCTGCTGAGGACATCTGACAAGACTTAATGCAAGAGTTATCAAGTCTAATATGTCTTTTCCAACTTCCTAGTTGTTTGGCACAACAAACAGCTCTGGAATTTAGTATCAGTAGAGCTGAGGCTACCATAATCTAGCAAGTGTTAAAAAACAACTCCACACTTGTCTTTGAAATGCTTATATCAAAGGGGCTAAACTGCATCTTTTTATAGAAATGTGAATTGTCAGATCATCTGCATGACATGATAAGCTATTACAGTTCCAGCAAATAAAATTCTTCTGGATCATTTTGTTGCTTCCTGCAGAGGATAGGCCTTTCATATTTTCTGTCTCCTCTCAAGGACTTTCTCTGTTAAGGACTCAGCCCTGAGTCTGTTGTATCTCACGGCCTACTGTCTTGTATCCAAACATGTAAATGAAGAGAGAGCTTTAGATGGTATCTGAAATGTTTTAACTTTGGTGGATCCTTACAGATCTCAAGTTGTCTATGATTGCTTGTCTCAGCCAGTCTTTTGGTCTTAGCTTTACTTGTGTGGCACAGCTGCATCCTGTGCCTTGCAAATGACAGCAGCAAATGATTTCCCTGCTTCAGGGAATTGCTGCTGACAGCTTCTCCTGTATCAGCTGTTAAGTCTGATACCTTGGGCACTGGCTGCTTTCAGCATCTCCTTTCTGGGCTCAGCTCCAGTGGTGGTTAGCTCTTTCTGCTAATGCTTTCTCAGCAAACTAGAGATTGTTTTGCTAAGGTGTCAGATTTTGCGTGGCAGTTCTTGCCCCACCTCTTCTCTCTTGGCTGGGTGCATGGGCTGAAGTGCTGTGTACTGTTCCTTCAGGTCCTGCTTCCTCTCTGCAATGCTTCTGTGCTGTTACCTTTGAAAGCTGCTTCTTTTGGTCTCCCTCTGGCTGTGGGCTGCAACCTCTGACTACATTGTGCTTCACTGATGAGCCTGCTGCTGTTTTAAAGTTGATGGTTCTTGCACTCCAGTGGTTTTTATTTCTTTCCTCTCTTTGTTTCTCTCAATGTGCCTCTTTCCTAATGTTTCAACATTTTTCTGCTAAAATTGGAAGTCTGTGCTCTTTCAGGAAAGGATATATAGTGAAATGATGGAATTTGGTACTTATTAATTCCATTTGATTTTCTCCTTTCATGAAAAGCCCTTGGTATTGTCTCCAGCCCAAAAGATAGTTTCATAAATATTGCTGACTGCAGTTATTCTGAGGATAATAAATCTCCCTGTATTTATTGAAATAGAAATATGTCCTTGTTTGCTCCCTTAAAAGTGGTGAATATGTGTTCTAGATCATTTGTTTTTAAGGAAGTAAGAATTACTTGAAATTCCAAACCTTCAGAGTCTGAAAATTGCAAGTCCTGCGATGAGTTTCTTTTTCTGGGTAGGTAACCTGTTACTGCATTTGTGAGTGGCCTTTCATTTATACCATTTACTTATACCTGGTAGTTGTTTTGCAGATAATTGTCAATGAGTGTTAATATGTACTGTTTTCTTCAGATTAAAACCAGCTTCGAATACTCTTTTTTGTTAACGAGTATCTTTGTTATTGTACTTAACAAATTAGTTGTTATGCTGAATTCCTTATCTACACTATTGTCTTTTGCAGCTTACATTGAGTATTGTAAAAATTAGTTGGCTAAGTGCAGATACTAAATAGCTCTTCAACATACCACTGCCCATGGCAATAATTTATTGCTGTTCATACGTGAAATAGTGTTTTTTATAAATAATTGCATTAATAGCAAGCACATATGAAGAAATATTAATCATAGTCAGTGTTACATACAGTGTGTTGTGTTCATGCAGGTCTCAGAAGTGCATTATAAATGCTGATTAATTTGGGAAATAAACTAATAGGAGAGCATATTAAGTGAATGTCACTACAAACATATTTATGTGAGCTTTTGATTTAATCTTGCCAGCTAAGTGCTGCAGGTGAAATGAGAGAAGCTTCCACCTGTAAAATTCTAGTGATATTTAATGAATACCTTGTAGTTTTAGTCACTGGAGGTTCAGTGGATTTCTCTAAGTGTGATAATTGGCTGGTCTTTATAAAAGAAGAGATTTCAGATGTCTCTACCTTGTGTTCATTGCAAAGCAATCATCAAAGAGAATGCTGTTTAACCAAATGCAAAATATGCAAGGTGAGGGCGCGAGCTGATATTTTTTCTGACGAAGACATTTTTTTTTCCTATCAGTATACTTTTTCCTCCTTGTGGATGTTTAAAATACCATCTGCAAATTATGTTTTTCAAAGTGCAACAGCTTATTTTAAAGACCGTACATTTAGAGAGATCTGTTATGCAGTGTCTGTCCCTTTCTGCTGCACATAGTATTCATAAATAGTATTCTTTAACCTGCTGCCACTGTAAGAGATTTAGCTGGCTTCAGCTTCTAGTGAGTCTGATTTTTCTACGGCAGGAGTAAAGGAATAGCCCTTTTTCTCCTGTTCTAACCATTTTATTTCCTGTGCATATCTGATGGACATATGCAGACAGGCTGACAACAGATTTTTTACCTACAGGCCAGCAGAAAAATTAAATAGTACAAGTAGGAGTCTTAAAGAGGAGTGAGTACACAATACCAAACTGAGAAACCCTTACAAAACAGCTGTAGGAAAAGGACATCTGCTTATAATCGTTGTCTTTGTTGACTTACTTATTTCTGATAGAACAAAATTTTGACTTAAAAACCCATAGAAATGCGATGTATTCCTAGAACCAGTGTATGTTTTGTTTTACTCCTTTATTCGCTATTACATTATATGCCACTTGGAAAAGTCTTAAGGTTTATTCATGCATGTATTGATTTTTAACCTCTGCGTTAGGTGTGCAGTATGATGAAGACAAAGGAAGTGTGCTTATATTTAACAGTTGTTAATCCTGGGACTAGAGATTTCTGTCTGGTCCAAGGGTGCACCTGTATAGACCTTTGTTAGGAGGTGATACTTGCCTCCTAACCTGACAGGAGGCTGCACGAGTGCCACTGAGTACAAGTCACAGTGCTGTAGGTAAATGAACAATGCTCTTATCAACGCTATTAATTTTGACTCTATAATATTCTGTAATAGTCTGTTCACATGGGTTTTGTGGATATTCCTTAATCATTATTGTGGATATTCCTTAAAGCTTACAAGTAATGTAAACATTTTTAGTACAGCAAAACAACTGTGAAGTCTTACCTCAGAAAAACCCCATTAGTTTTAGTTGAACTCGAACAATATCTTCCCCTCCATCCCTTGCTTCTAAAACTTTTTTGGAAAGGGGTTGTTTGTTTTTTTTCCCTCTAAATTAAGAATAAAAATCACATTTGAAAAAGCAACTCACATTGGATGAAAACTATTCCCACTTTGCACAAAATTGTAATTTTGAGCAACTGAAAAGTTTTATTTGTAGCATGGGATTGTGTACTGGTGTACCTTCTCCCAACCCCCCCCCCCCCCACATGTGGAGATATAGAAATAAATTGCACATTAAGTAAAATAATGAAATTAAATGCAAATCATTGAAACACAGCACTTCTGATTTTCTTAAACAAGGTACTTTTAAGTGAGCAGAAAAACAGAGTATTATTCCTGAGGGGTTTTTTTGATGCAATTGTGTTGCTAGTGGAAGACTGTACCAGTCTCTCTCCTTTCTTCTTCCAACAAGGTGACTGTGGTCAGTCTTTTGCTTGGTCCCCAGTAAATCTAGACTTTGTTCTTGCTGGTGTCTCCTCCTACTGTACTACTAACTTATGATGTTTATTGCAGTTTTATTACATTATTTCCTGGTTAATATAATACTATTTTTAAAACAATAGCTGATTAAATCACTCCTACAGGAAGCAATTTGTTGTACAGGGCTGAACATCTAGAGGTAGAATGCACACATTTTTCCTGAGTTTTCCTCAGTTTCCACTCAACATTACCCTTTCAAGCAGGAGGATTAAAAAAAAAACTGGTGGGGAAGCACCTGCATAAGAAGCAGGAGAAGTGTGAAGTTGAGCCATGAAGGCGCATCAAGGTGTGCTCAGTGCTGGTCAGGCAGTGGTTTTGTAATGCACACAGCAACGTGCACTCCCAGTGGTAGGGTGAGAGCTTTTCTGTGCATCTAACAGTGCAGTTCCATAGGCTACAAAGAAAAGTCTAAGCAGATTTACCTAGCATTGATTTTTAGGGTGGGGAGACTTTTCTGTCAAGTTCCAATATATTCAAGGTGCTTAATCAATACCAGTGTTAAACTGCCACCAGTAACCAGTTACAGGGATATTTTTCTTTGATTTTTCTGACTTACTCATATAATGTTGCGCGTGTCTTGAGAGATAAAAAATTGGAGCAATACATGTGTAGATGTTTTTGATGAATAGGATCTTTAGTAGCAATTTAATAACCTCAAATGTAAAATATTGATCTGTACTTGCTCTTAAAAATTCCTTTAAAATTGTAGCTTTTTTTTTTTAGTTGCAATTACACAGACAAACCCAGTTCTAGCACCTTTAATCTAACATGTGTGACATGATGCAATAAAGTTTACAGCCCTGAAGTTGGGAACTTGCATGCTGCTTATTAGAGAGAAAACATGAATTGGCACTGTAGCAGAAATGTATATTTTTAGACAGTAAGTGGAATAAAAGGGAGAGAATTCATGTCATGTTTGATACCATACACTTTGTAAGTGGCTATGGAAATCAAGTACATTGATGAATTTCAGAAAATATATTCATAGCAACATGACCAAAAATATGAGTAGTCTATGGTTTGTATGTTTTATGATGATAATAATAACATCCTACAAAATTGCTAATAAAAGGCACTGTTAAGCAATGTTGTGTTCTGGACTTTTGCTGCTAGTCTTGGTCTGGAATAATGCTGACCTGTTTATCTGAGATAGTCTGGCTGGATTAAGCCAGCATTTGAACAGTGCAAAGCTATTTCTACGGTGAAAGTATGACAGAGTTTTTACCGTTGAAGCAGGAAAAGTACGTGAACTGGTTTTGGTGTTTTCTTTGTTATTTACTATATTATGGGTTGCAACTGCTTCAGGTGTCTGTAAGCTTTAGAGCTTTCCTGGCTAAGTTTGACCATCTTTCTAGCACACTTTTCCATTACTAAAATTCAAACTGGCTTGTTAGCACCATGTTAGTTACCATGGTTTGGTACTCTGAGGAAAAAGTTTGCTACTGAGGGTACTGCAAGATTGTTCTAGTTTTTAGGGTTTGACTGCCAAACTCCTGGGTTTGGAATGTCTCAGTGTTTGCTTTGTACCTGTAAATCATGCTTAACAGAAACTAGTTTACAATATCATGTAATACAAATAAGTAATTTTAAAATCCTAACTATAGACAACATATTAACAACTTTATGGAGCTAATACCTTTCTTATCTCTTCCTATCTACTCAAAATGTCTCCTAGTATATGTCATCTGCTAGTAACCTGTTTGTAATGCAAGAGTAAAGGTTGCTTCTTACAAAAATTTGTACTTTACAACCAAAGAAAGCAAAAAATCATTCATTTTGTACCCAGCTGCACTTGAGGTTCCTTGCCAGTTTGAATCTTAATTCCATCAATAATAATATTTTTAATTCTGAAGTTGGATGGAATTACTATGGGCCTTAATTGAACAAGTTTTGAGCACCTTCAAAAAGCTGAGGTTCCTCAGTTTCTCCAGCACCCTGTTCCAGTGTTTGACTACCCTTGTAGATAAAAGTTTTCCATCTGCTAAAAGCAGAAGACCATGATAGTGCAGTGATGATTGCCTGCGATGACAAGGTCCTCACTCTTCAAAGGATTCCATCATAGCATATGGATGAGAGAGTTGGGGCTGTTTAGTCTGGAGAAGAGAAGGCTGCATGGAGACCATCTGAAGGGGCCTATAGGGATGCTGGGAAGAGTCTTTTCATGGGGGACTGTACTGAGAGGACAAGGAGTAATGGGTTCAAACTTAAACAGGGGCAGTTTAGATTGGATCTGAGGAAGAAATTCTTTACTGTAAGGGTGGTGAGGCACTGGAATGGGTTGCCCAAGGAAGTT
>JASSUY010018417.1:21225-52906 GCA_032466535.1 Forpus xanthops | reverse complement strand
CTGTCAGATGTGTTTTTGAGACCATATGTATCAATCTGATTAATTAGTAGCAATCTAAAATGTTTTCATGAATGGTTTCTTCAAATTCAGGCTCACATAAAGAACACTGTAATATCTCATTGTTGTGGTTCCTTGTACAGCTCTTTTAAGTTCCTGTTAATTCCTATTTGATAGTAAATTTAACCTCCCTACCAATGTAATTGATTAAATAACAGGGATCATAATGAAATTCCAGTAATGCTTTTTGCATGCAAAGCTGAAAAGAGAATAATTACTGTCAAAGAAACTTCTGGATTAATTTCTCAGATTCTACTTCTTTCTCTATAAACTAAGAATTATTTTATACTTTTATACATCTCCAGTTTTGCTCTACTGTGTAAATATAAAGATGAGATTTTATTGTTTTCTCTTTATGGTGATCTCTATGTGAGAGATGACCCCCACATCAGTGTGCTCTTTTCCAAAGACACAGCACCCACAGTAGGACTTGCTTTTTCTTATGGCAGAGCATTTGATATGTTGGAGATTAACTGTGTTTTCCCAATGATAGGCTTGAGAGGGAAGTACAGTTTAAGATTACATTATGCTGACATTAGTGTACACTAACGTTGTGTCACTATTATTTTAGAGGAGCTAAAGCTCTGCAGATTTAAATAGTACTACGTATTTTCAATTCAATGAGTTATTGTATTGCAATCCCCCCTTTGAAATGTGATCTGAAAGATATCCAATGGGCAAACCAGAAATTTTGATTAGAAATAAATTTTGCAGAGCTATTATCTTATTACTTATTAAATGGAGCAATGAATTCTGTAGCTTTCATCATCCCATTTTTGCCTGCTAAGCAGCATGAAGTTTTATCCTCATCAATGGGTTTTCCTTTAAAGAAGCTATATGAAAATTGATTATAATGAGTACTGTATCTTTGCCATTAAGAAAGATAGGTTTGTTTTCATCCTAAAAAGATTGACTAGATTTTTATTAACTGTTTTCTCAAATCCCCAAGGCTGATTATATTTTCCATTTACTTATATTTTAGGGAAGTATAATTATCTAGAAAAGAAACCTTCTTTAACTGCTGAGTTAGGCTAATAATCTTTGATTGTAAAGTCTATCCTTGAATACTGAATGTTAGTTTTCTTATGTTGATATGTTATCACTTAATCTTATGTGTATATATGCTTGTTTCTATAAGTCTTTGGATTATTTTTACATGAGTGAATGTGTTACAAATAAAATTTCTCAAAAGGTACATTTTTGTTGTAGTAATGCTGTTTCAACATACTAAATTATGAAGGGTTTTGAAGAAGTTTATTGTAAAAACTTGACAGATATACACATTAAATTTGCCTGTGTCTGAGCACAGGATGCTGAACATGTCTTCCAAAGAACTGAAGCACAGAGGCGTAACATAAACATTAGAAAGTAACATAAAGTAAGGATGGGATTTTCGTAACCAAATTCTTCTGTGGATGAAAGTAAAGCAGCTTTGAAGGGGACAATCTTTCTATATAAATTTTACTTTTCGGTATATAACATGTTCTCTTTTTTAACTTCCCTTGCCCACTCCTCATACCCTCCAAGTTCCTTGAAAGTACAAGAAAATCCTCCTGTCATTATTTGTTACTTTTAGTGCTTTCTCCAGGTAGGTTGTGGCTCCACACTGTGGTTTCCCTCTTGATTCTCCTTTCCTATCCCCACCTGACTTTGGGAGTTACTTGGATTGTTTCTTCATCCTATCCACTTTAATATCTCTCTTCATCTCCATCCAATACCTGTACATAACAATGTTTTCAGAGCCAGAGACTGTCACAGAAACTATAGTAATTTAACTTAGTCGTGGCGTCCTTGTCATGCCACCTCTGTGGACTTGCTGGCTCCAGGCTTCCCAAAGGCACCCTTTCTTTATGGAGAAGGGATAAGACTAAGATTTTATCTTCTTAGCTAGGTTTCAGCAGGGAAATTGCTTCTCTGTAGTATCAACTCACACTTCCACAGTTACACTGTGTAAAGGGAATTTGGGCCATCAGGGAGGCAGACTGAGTTTTAAAAATATATTTGCATCAGACTTCTTTTACAGCTTGTCATGCGTGTTATCTCCTCAGAGAAACATGCCTTTCCATGAGAGTATCAAAGATCTTACTTTTGATAAGGTGGTTTATAAAAAAGCCTAGAATATTTTTGCTACTTTGTGCCTCATCATTTCACCTTCTCATCATTCCTCCAGCTGATGGATAGATATCTGTGTGCCTGGCAAATGCTCCAGGCGTTTTTTCCTGATTTTGAGCAGTTTAAGTGTTGTATGTACATTTTCCACTTTGCCAGTGAATGCAAACTACAACATATCCTCACAAACCTTCGCTCTTCTCCTCCTTTCATAGTATCACAGAAAATAAATAGCTAGGCCCTGCAGTCTATTTATGGAAAGGAAAAGAAAGCCTCTCAGTGGGACGTCAGTGTCAGTTTTTCACAGAGTTTTCAGAACATCATTTTCTTGGCATAAATGTTACCGTAATTAAGTATTTTCCATTCAGCAAAATTGGTTCTCCATTCTGCAGCTTGTAAACTTAAGCATTGCTTTGAGGATCCACACTCATCTGCAAAGTACTTTGCCTGTTTTACTCAGCATGATCTGTTTTAATGTTACTAATAGATCCTACTTGTTAAAGAAGGGGGGAAAAATGCTATTGAAATATAATCAGAGACTATGTGGGTTGTTGTTGTCTTAATTCTGTTCTACTTATGTTGCTGGCATCCAGATGACTCACAGTGAATCTAAAAATAATGTTCATAGAAATAATTCTCTTATAGGTTGCTCCCTCTCCCAGTCTTATATACAAAGAATGCAGGATTAGTCCCTCAATATTTTATGCAGGTGGTCTATCTGAGCAGATTAAAAAGCTATTATGAGTGTGTGAATCTGTATATTTTACTTTGTTAAAAAAAAAGAAAGTCAATTAGGTTTGGCCTAGAGCTTGCATTCATTTTGCATGTTGCATCAACTGCATGCATTTCTAAACAATGTTGTCTCAGGACAGTTTTTGTATCATGTGATATGCCAGATCTCCAAGCAAAATAGTCGTAGGCCAAACCTGTTCTGAAGTTTCTAAAGCCATTTCTAGTATAATAACTAATGAAATAAATCTTCTAAGGATAGGAGACAGAAAGATGATGGTTGCTGATTGCTTGTAATAACTGGACTAGTTTTGTGGTTTTTGCAAGGGACCTGGAAAAGAGAAAGGAGAAAAGAGTGTATTTGTGTATGCACATTCCCACATATTTTACACAGTTCTGTGTTTTCAGTGCATCAACTGGTCTAAGTAAAACACATATGCCTACCTTGAGCACTTACTTGAAACCTGACATTTGTATTAGAAAGTAGAGTGTGACCAGAAGTACTCTTAAGTGCACCAGTTCTAGTTGATAGAAATAATTTGACTTTCTTTCCTCCCTCTTCTTTGCCTGACCCTGCAAATAGTATATTTAAAATAGTTTTAATTATTTGACACCTGAAAAGGGAAAACAAGGGGAAACGCAAGGGTGTTTTTGTTTACTATTTGTTGGTTCATTTAATTACGTTTTTCTAGCTCATAATTGTCTAGGTAACGGAGTCCTAAAAATCTCATTAATGCAAACTATGGGAAAAGAGGAACTATTTAAATGCTTCCCTGTTCTTCAGCTGTGTCAGGTGAAAGTGCTGTACTTATCAGCTGACTGACAGTTCTTCAGGCTGTTTCAAAAGGTAAAATTTCCATTGTTGACTCTGCTTGCTTTTATTATTATTCCTGTTAGGAAAAAATATTTTCTTCTGCTTGAGGTTTTAATGATATACGGGGCCCAATACTGATAAGTACATTTCAAAGATGATGTCTCGTGTCCTTTTTACACTAAATGCTCAGGAAATGCATTTTTACTCTATCACCCATCCAGCCTGTTTCCCTTGGACAGAGGAATACACATGTCTTCAAAGACCAGCAATGATAATTAAAACATCCACAGTTTTCTTATTTGGTGTAGGATCTTGTGAATGGGATTCCCCAGGGGAAAGTCTTTATCATGAATTTGGAACTGTCTTGTTGGTCTGCTGTGAGAAACAAAAGATCAGGTTTTTTTCACCTTTTAGTAGATGTAAAAAACAAGAGCAGTTTAAATATTTATTTGCTGGCTTACATGGAACCAGATGGGACCTTGCAAAAAACTGTTACTTGACTGCTTACAAAAAGTCAGAATACCAAGATTAAAGGAAAGTGAAGGAGGAGAAAGTATTCTTGTGACCTAATGAGACCCAAATGCAGAACAGCAAACAGAGAAGACAGTGGGGGGAAATTCTACCCTCAGAGGGTAAATTTACAGTAAATGCAAACCATCCACCATTATTTGTTCTTGCCAATCAGTCAAGAAAACTTGTTGCCAGTAAGGAATGATTATAGCTTTAGTTCCGTGATTACTCCTCTTTGCTGGAGAGTGTTCATTAGGAGGAACATTACTATTCCATTCTTTCTTTTAGCACTGTAGGATGTTACTTGATTATTTTCTTAAAAAAGAACTGTTGGGTTGGCAGAGTGGAAATTTGAGAATTCATTCTAAGGAGGTCTGTGATAGTTGTTCTTTTTAATTAAATACTTTCAAAATACCTTGAAGTCAACAGGATTCTTTTTCTCCAATCTCCCTAACTTTCTAACAAACTATTAAAACTAATCTTGTTTCTAGGCTTGTGAAGCACCATGGGTGGGAAAGCCAATTACATCAATATTTTATTTTTAAAAATAGCATGTATTTTTCCCCCTATCGAGACATGTTACATTTCCAGCAGCATTCAATACAATAGAATACTGTTAAATATACCATTGGCATACAATCAACTACCATTTATTTTACTGTTGAGTGATTTGTTACAGTAGATAGAAACCATTCGATACCATTGACAAACAACAGAGAGTCCATAGCTCTGAATTTCTGTAAGACTATTTTTGTAATGAATGGAGACTTAATTTCAGCTGTTTTCTTGTGGGTGCCAGACAGAATTGTGCAGAGCAGAACAGCAGCTTTATTTATTAAGTCTTGCAATGCAGTTTTGTTTAATTACTGCTGACTTGTCAGACAATAGTCAATGACCTTCATCGCGCAAGGTGAAACAACTCTCATCTGATTCCTCCTAGCCAACATCTTTCAAAAAACCCACTATATTGTCTAATTGATTGCCTAAATATCCTACAAACTAGTAGTGATTTAGGGGCCTTTAGGGTCCAGCTGTGTTTTGGATATAGAAATTTCCCATTCTATCACAATATTCTGGCAAAAAATTAAAGACATTGTCGAGTTTTTAGTCATGCCTCTGTTAGGAGGCTCAGGGGTCCACTCTGAAGTGTTGATGTTGTGCAAAAATTTATTCCCACTAATGAATTTCTGAGATCAGACCAAGTGCTGTGTAATTTATTCCATCCGTGCTCTGTAAAACAATAGGTATGAAGCACATTATGCAGGTAAGTTGCCCTGGCATACCAATGCACATCTGGCACACAAGTGTTGGGTGCCTTTTTTATTTGTTAGCTAACAGCCAGTGTTTACCTGAAATAGGAGAGGAAAAAAGGTGGGCTATAATACAGTTGGAGAGTTCTTCTGTACTGTAAGCTGTATACTAGACTCTTACATACTGACATACAGAGTAGCATCAGTGATTTCTCTGCCATTCTCATTCCCATCTCCAGACTCTAGAATGCTCCATAGAGGCTTGAATTTACTAAAATATCCTCTATTCCAATTCATGAAGAGGTACTCCCAGTGAGGTCTGGGCATTCTTTCAGAATTTACTTTATGAATAAGTGGCAGTATACCTTTGCAAAAGTCCTTAGGGAGTTTATAGAGTAAGTTGACACTGCCATCATCATTCAGCCTGAGTAATAAGAGTTTCTTTTAATTTCATTCTTATTGAAAACCTTTAGTCCTTTTTCTGTTAGGGTATGAGAAGAAAAAGGTATAGATGCTGTTGACAAAGACAAGCTCTGAACCTATGAAACCATGATTTCCTTAATAAAAGACCTAAAGAGAACAGCACAAGGATGGGAATAAGTTTGCTTTCCTTCAGAAGAAAATGTGTGCCAGCTGTTCAGAATGAAGACCTATATATGCATCCTCAGTGGAAAAAAGTTTTTTAATTCATAGATATTGAAGATTTATGTTCTACAGATAATGATAAAATGGGATCCCCAACCACCCAGTGATTATTTTAATGCTTTTTCAAGATTACAACTGCAACAAGCATATTCACTTAAATGGAGAGATAAATGTGCTCTGATACACTGTTACAAGGAGAAACAGGATAGTAGGATCAGAAGCTGTAGGACAAACAGAAAACTTTAGTAATGCTGGACTAGCATAAATGTTACCACTAACAAAAGCTATTAAAAAAGTTTTAATAGTACTGCCTAATGGAATATTTAATCAAATAAAAAACCTTATTGAGTCTGTAACCATAGCAATGTTAGAGCCCATTATAAAATAGAATAATTTTATCCTCTGGAAACATCAGTGTTATTTCAAATTCCTGTTACTTCAAAAATACCTGTTTTGTAACAAGAAACAGAACTTAAATACGTTGTTAGAATGTGATCTGATTACTTTTTTAACACCTGCTTCTTCAGATTATTAAATGAATTACATTGACTGTTGAATGAATAGCACTGATAAGGATTGAACTAATTAGAATAAAGGAGGTTCACCAGTTTCTCATGAATAACATTCGTTTCCTGAAGGAACAAGCTAAGGAGGCTTGGGCTGCATGCTCTGAAATGTCACCACAGGGAGCTTGTGATCAAAGAATGCTCAACAGCAAAATTTGGTCAGCTTTAATAGCTGAAGAGTTTTGGAATATGTGACCACCCTGAAGGGCATGCTGGCTGCATTAGAAAGACATAGTTGTCAAGTATTAGATTTTATTTCAGTAAATTTATGGCCTGTGTACTTAGTTGGAAGCTCTGTGACAGAGTTAGTGGACCTAAACTATGTACTAAAATCTTCAGCTACAAAACATGAAAAATCTCAAACCCAAACCAAACAAAAAAGGAAATATCTTGTCCTTTAAATCAAAAAGCATATAAAAGAACTTGTCCTTTAAACTGTTGAACAAATGGAACAATGAATGAAACTGGGGTTATAAATGTTGTTGAATGATCCTTGTTTCACTACTCATATAGTTTTGAAAAGAAAAGTTAACTACTTCACTTGTCTATTTCTGAAGCCCAGTAATCTTCAGGAATAACAACTTCTCCAGCTGGAATAGTAGGAGAGCGTAAGTATCACTAAGTAAATAACACATCTTGTTCATATTGTGATTATCCACAAAGCACACGTGTGCTGAGCCAGTACATTTCCTTAAAATTTGAATACTGAAATATATCTGAGAAAATTAGGAAAACACCAAGGGGATAAATGGAAAAATAATAACTGAATTTGGTAAACAGCCTGTTGGGGATCTCTTGATTTTATACATGCACAATGCAATTAATAATTTCCTGAAGCGCAGAGTGTGTAGAACTAGACTGGCCCCTCTACAAAATAAACATAAAATAAAGGACAGGCAACCTGGGATTCTCACAGTGAAATTTTCTGGCTTAGGTGACTGATTATCCCCCATAGCAAGAAACACCTGTGTATATCGTGGGATACATTAAGGAGCTAAAGAAATCATCATGTAACCTCTGGGTCCTAACTTTACCTTAGGCCTCCATCCACAAGCTTCAAGAGCCAAAAATAACTTATTGCTCACTGTCATTCAGGGCTTAATCATTCTCAAGGTAGACTTAGAACTCTGGGAGAGGTGAGGGACAGTGTTGCCTTATTTGCCAGGTTATTTTATGTCCTCTGAGTCTATAGGCATTTTATTTATATATATATATCTATATATATATGTACACACATATACGTGTGTGTATATATATATATATATATATATATGTACCTCCCAGTTTGTCCCTGTTGTACTTACTAACTGACAGTAGGAGTTGACTTAAATGAGAGTGAGGTCCTAAAAACTCGTGACAGGAATTACGAGGTAAAACCACTCTTCATAAATATTTTCAGGTTTTTTTTTTTTTTTTTGTAAAACCTTTGATAAAGAGAAGAAGGTACTCAAGAGGCAAATGTTGAGAGTGGAAGATCCTTGTATGCCCCAAGTAATATCTTCCGAAGAGATGGAAGGCACTTTGAGAGGTAGCTGTGGTAGTGGGGAGTTACCTGCTGCAGAAATGCTCACAGTGAGACGCAGATATTAAAATATAGTTCTGCAGGATCTATTGAGGATAATTAAAATCCCCTTGAAATGCAGCTTCTGTTACAAAAAATTGAGGTGATTTGGAAATCAAGGTGTCATGTTACAGTCAGATTGTGCACAGCATAAGACATGGCAGCTTTAATATGAGCGCAGCTACACGGTTGAAAACATGCTAGTGCATTGTGCACTGCTGCAAGCAGTAAGAGATGACCTTGTGTCATGGGTTCAGGAGCAGCAGTCATTTTTCTTTAAGTAGTAGCTGGTGAGCTGCTGGATTCCAAGCATAATGTTGGGTTTGAGTATGACTATGGGAAGGGGCAGCTTGGGGTTCATTTTGGGACTAAAACATTATGTTGTCTGCATAATTTTTATTCATAGAAAGTGAACAATTTAGCAAAACAATTCCAAAGACTCTTGGCTAGGAATTGTTTTCACAATATATATATATTATTTTTCCTTTCTCTTCTATGGGCAATATTGGGAAAGACCAGGAACTCTTTTCATCATTGTTGTGATAAAATGAAGTAATCAGGCTAGGAGAACTTAATGCACCAGGGCATCACTGGTGTAAGTTCTCCAGACAGGCAACAGGTTTAAGAGCCTGTCATCTTATTAAAAAAAGAAACCTACAAAACCAACCAACCAACCAAAAAAAAAAACAAACAAAAAATTAAAAAAAAAAAAACAACCAGAAAATCCAAAACAAACAAGAAAAAAACAACCAAACAAAAAAAAAAAACCTCAATAAAACCATTGCCTGTCATCGTCCCCCCCCCTAAACAAAACAATGCCCTAAACCCTTTGCGAAAAAAAACAAAGAAAAAAAATGCCCGTCCTACCCCACCGGGAAACAAGCTCTAGTATGGCTATGGTGTGGTTGTGCAGAAAGATTGTAATTATATAGGCTATATTGCTTAACTGGAGTATTTACTAATTGAAGTGTGGAGAAGCACAAGCTGATTAGAACTGTAGGTCATTCTTGCTTGACCTGAAAAGAGATGAAATGAATTCTGTTGGATTGCTTACTGGAAAATTTGAAAGACTCATTGCAACAGAATGATTGGAAAGCCTGCTGGGGAGATGGTCTTGAGCTATAAAACTTCTTTTCATCTGTTATCATGTACTTTTTTGTTCATGACAAACATTTTGGTTTCAAAAGAAAATGGAACAAACAATGGCCTGCTTTAGTCTTTTCCACGGTTTTCTTCTCAGGGTCAAGTTGAAAGTAGAATCTTCTTCTATTTGTTTTTTTTTTCATTTGATAATATCATAGAATCATAGAATAGTTAGGGTTGGAAAGAACCTTAAGATTATCTAGTTTCATCCCTCCTGCCATGAGCAGGGATGCCTTACCCTAGACGATGTCATCCAAGACTATCCAGCCTGGCCTGGTACACTGCCATGGATGGAGCATTTATCGGTTCTTTGGGACATCTGTTCCAGTGCTTCATCATCCTCACAGTAAAGAACTTCTTCCTTATATCCAGCCTGAACTTCCCCTGTTTTAGTTTAAGCCTATATCATGGTATAAGTAACTGGGAAGACAAAAATTAACAAACTGCCAGTGAAAAATACCTCTGATCCATTTTGTCTTGATGGGAGTTTGCAACCAGCTCCATATAGCTCATACTTACTGTTTCTCATTCACTCCTGCTGTGTTCAGAGTCCAACAGAATTTTTTTCGTAGTGATGCTTTGTCTGATATACTTTCCATGCCTCATTCACTTACCATCATTTTTCAGCTGTAACAGCTTTTTTTTTTTTTTTTTTTCTCTCCTTGATCTCTGCCTCTAAATATCTTTCTCCCTATGTCATTATTCAGACTGTGTGAATACATTGCCAACTAGTGAGGTTAAGGTTTTATTAAGATTTCACTTAAAATAAAGGTTTTATTAAAAGTCTGTGGAAATGAGTGCCTAAAATTAAATGCTTAAATGTGTCATTTCAATGTGGTATCTGCAAGTAGGGCCTTATAAATGGCAATGAACTGGGGGGGGACACGACACGACGGACTGTATTTAGGAGTCTTTATTTGTAAAACTACAGTATTATTTATTCTTCATGTATTGTTATGGACCAGAGGTGAAAATTTTTGTTTTAATTTGAAATTTTAAAATACATTTTAATTTTTTTGAATGAGTCATTAAAATGTTATAATTATCTTAAAAATTTTAAAAATACTTGTTGCAGTTTAATAGATGAAGTAATTTCTTCCCCCACCAAATAAAGACCAAAGGTTAAATTAAAAAAAGCTTTTTTTGGAAATAAGCACTTTGTGGGATTCTTTGTTTGTTTCAATAAAATGGGGAATATTAGTTGTTTCAGAACCACTGTGATTTTTTTCACTTTCTCTCTCAAACTAACCTTCAGCTAAATCGCAACATGTAATCAATGTTGCCATGCAGCAGTCAATTCTTCCAAAGTTCTCACTGGCGTTTCCAATTGATCTCATTGTAAGGGCAGGGAAGTGCAGGTGCTAAAACGCAGTATTACCTCCATGCAATGTACTACTGAATTAAGAAAATACTTATAAGGTCATCCCTCAGTATTAGATGAAACCAAGAAAATTCTTTCTCCTTATTTAATGTTGGATTTCCCAGGGAAAAAAGAAAAAACAACAAAACAAAACAAAACATTATTGAGCCCTGCAAACAGCTAGAATACCTTCAATATGTAACGTACCCCTCATAGAGCATCATACTAGCTGTATTCTGAGACTTAAATTCATTCGGATATCTTCTTATCATTCCAATTTTACAAAATATTTTTAAAAAGTTGGACCCAAAAGAGGGGAAAGGGATGAATTTTATTTTACTTTGTTTTGTGGTATGTGGTTTTTTTTTTCTTTTTGTCATTTTTGGTGTTTATTCTTTTTTTCCCCTTTTATTTTTATTGTTGTGTTGTTTTAGTTATCTTTCTTCAGTTAGTCCAAACTTTTCTCCATTTTTCTTGTGTCAGTAAGATACCTGGTTTAAGTTGAACAACAGTCAGAAGTGAAAAGAACCTTTTTGGTATGCTATCTAAGTTGTCTCCAAGGTGCACTCCTTTTCTTCATTTTTTTTCCTCTGTGCAAGATGACCTGCTCACTGAAGTGCTGTTGGACATATCATAGTGACTTAGGATCATGAGGCAGCAAATTTCTTTTTAAAAGAACTACACTTATCTGCAAAAAGCCAGGTCCATTCACAAAGCTGTAGAAATTGTGTGGTTTATTCTTAAATACTTTTAGTGAAGGATCAAAGAGGGGATTCTTTAGGCAGTATCTGAGCCTGTGGAAAATTTATATCAGAGTTAATCAGTGATTTAATGCACAAAACAAAAGTTATTCCCCTCTGCTTATGAACCCACTAAACATATAAGTAGTTTCAAAGATTTTTAAATAACTTTATTCTTTCTTTTTGTGAGAACTCCTAATGCAATTATGATTAATATATGCTTACCTTTGTTGCTTAAGTGGAATGCAAACAACTTCCAGCCTATACTTGTAGCTGAAGGGGGCCTATAAGGATGCTGGAGTGGGATTCTTCATCAGGGGCTGTAGCAGTAAGACAAAGAGTAATTGGTTTAAACTGAAATGGGAAGTTCAGGTTAGATATAAGAAATTCTTTACTGTGAGGGTGGTGAGGCACTGGAACAGGCTGCCGAAGGAACTGATTGTCATGGGTTCAGCAGTAGCAGTCATTTTAATCCTTCTTGGTAGGTGGTGCAATGCTGCGTCTTTGACTTCCAGCCTGGGAAAAGCACTGATAACACTAGTGTTTTTCAATTACTGCTGGTAATGTTTTGGTCTGACCAAGCACTTTCTGAGTCCCATGCTCTGGCAGGGAGGAGGGGAAGCTGGGAGGAAGCAGAGGCAGGACACCTGACCCAAACTGACCAAAGAGATATTCCATACCACAGCACATCATTCCTAGGATGTAAAAACAAAGGCAGGGACCTGGAAGGGGGGGTGTTCGCTGCTGGGTAGGGCTTGGTATCAGGTGGTGTGCAGTTGCATTTCCTTTCCTTGTATTTCCCTGGTAAATATTATTATTGGTGGTAGCAGTAGCGATCTGTGTTATAACTTAGTTACTGGACTGTTCTTACCTCAACCTATGCGAGTTGCATTCTTTCGATTTTCCTCCCCATCCCCTCGGGAGTTGGGAGGAAGAAAGAGGGGAGAGTGAGAGAGCAACTGGTTGCGTTATAGAGACTTAAACCACAACACTGGTAAATACTCCATCTGTGTCAGCGTTCAAGTCCAGGTTGAACAGAGTCTTGGGCAACATGGTCAAGGTGAGGCATCCCTGCCCATGACAGGAGGGTTGGAACTAGATGATCTTAAGTTCCTTTCCAACCCTAACCATTCTATGGCTTCCATTATGATTCCTTTTGGGTCCAACTTTTTAAAAACATTTTGTAAAATTGGAATTATAAGAAGATGTCAGAATGAATTTCAGGCTCAGAATGCAGCTAGTATGATGCTCTATGAGGGGTATGTTGCATGTTGAAGGTATTCTGGCTGTTTGCAAGGCTCAATAGATTTGAATTTTTTTTTTCCTGGGAAAGTCAACATTAAATGAGGAGAAAGAATTTTCTTGGTTTCATCTAATACTGAAGGATGACCTCATAAGTATTTCCTTATTTCAGTAGTATATTGCATGGAGGTAATATTGCATTTTAGCACCTGCACTTCTCTGCACTTACAGTTCCATCATTCCATTATGATTCTATGCCTGATGCCATTTTATGAATCAATCAGTTCAATATATGTGACACATTATGTGGTAGATGTCAGCTATCTGTTACTGAGTTGATTTGTTCTTTAATATTTTGCTGATGTTAGGTAGTCTGCAAATTTTTTTCTTTGCTATATAGATCCACTCATAGAATGTTATACCTGCATACATGCCTTTTATGAGCGCATGAGAACAAACCTGATGTAATGGTGCTTCATTATGTGTGACGTGTTTGTAAGCTTTTGTTAACACAGTACAAAACTTAAATTTAGAAGTTGATCTTCTTGCATTTGAAAATTTGCATGGTGAAGAGCAGGCTGAACAAGAGCTTGGACAAGAAAACTTGAAATTTTTTGAGGCTAGGGAGCACTTCTGTCAAGTAAAGCCAGTTTTTGCTGCTTTGTATCTCTTGAATATGTAAAATGTCTAGAATAGGGTGTGTCAAATCTGTCCAACAAGTTTAATATTAACAGTGTAAACCATTAAAAGTACTAGCTGAGATTATAATGCAGTCACTATTGTCAGATAAAAATGATGCTTAATGGTAAATTACCTCTCTGAGAATGGAAATAGTAGATACAGTAACTAAGTGGGATGCCTTTATTAATATATGATCTTTAGTTTCATCATACTCTTTCATTATTTTCCTTATAATTAGAATTTTAATCCATGTATTTGTTCCTTTTAAAAGCATATTGGCATTGCAAGGCATTCCTACTGATTTATTGATTTATTATATGTATCATGAATGACTCTTGAGGAGCATAATAATGACGGAAAATGTTATTTAATTCTATGCAAATAATTAGGGATGAAGCCAATATTGTGAAGGTTTGTTATGAGAAGACCTATTTCTTTTACCAATGTCACCCCAGAAAGCTTCTCATCCGCTGTAAGAAAATAAAGATTATTAGAACTGACTGAGTACTTGGCTTTTCGAGGCTTTTATATTTCTTGTAATTATTCCTTCTGAATTTCTATGTGCAGTGCGCCTTCAACTGAAATCCTGCTTCCCCTGTTAGTGTAATAGCAATTTATAAAACAAGTTGTTTCCTTCAATTATTGGAATAAAAATGCTATTAGATACTTAAACAAGATACCTCATATGATTCTTTTTATTCTCTTATTTCGGAAAGAGGAGACATGGGCAGATATCTTCATGTGGTGTTCCACTACACATGAGTTTTAAGAGATACGCTTAAATTTTAATCAAATGGAAAATCTAATCTTCCTGTCTACGTGTAATTTTTTTTCATAGTTATTGCCAAGGTTTTCATGGTTTGGAAAGAAGAGAATATTTAAAAAAAGAAAACCTACAGAGGGGGACAAAAAATCCAATGGGCTACCAATCAGCGTTATGTGTTTGCTTTTCACTATATAATTTGGCATTTAACTTTTACAAGAGATGTTTTAGTAATCACAAATTGCTTTCTCTGGGATTTTCTGTTAAAGGTAAGGTAAAGGAATAGCATGAAAGCAGTATGTATGTTTTATGAATTATTTTTTTTTTTCTAAAAAGTGCTGTACTAACGTTCAGTATCAAGTGGCAAAGATAGATTTTCCATATGCTTCGTGTATATATATATATATGTATATATTATGTATATGTACTTTTTTTTCCCTATGTTTTGCCTTGGGTTATAATCACATCAGCTGCACAGACCTTAGGCTGAGGAGATTCTCAAAGGAAAAAGCAAGATGCCACTGGAGCTGATTCAGTGGGTGGTAGTCTTCCGTTTGAGTCAGGCTTTGGCCTGTGGTTCTGGAAGGAAATATCTGAATGAGAGAAAAAATTGAAGTCTATCTGTAAGGAAGTTAGCCATGTTGTCATAATCTGAATGCATGTCAGTAATAGCAGTAGATTAAATTCATCTTGGATGAACTCCCACTTTTAAAGAGGTTTTTAATTCTTTGTCTGGAGGAATTCCTTTTTTTTTGATCAAATGATGCATCAGAAGGAATAAAAAACTTAGAATTTCTATTTTTAAAAAAAGCTAGGAACAGATACTTGTATGAAGGACTCAAGTGTTTATGATAGAGGACAGATGACTATCACTCCATCCCTCTGCTCATGAAGGCTGTCTTTGCCATGCAATTAGATACCACAGGTCTCCCTGATTTCCTTGAAGAAACTCAAAAACTGCTCACCAGCAGCTGCTAAAAATGATTTTTTTTTTTTTTAGAGCAGTCACCAAGGTGGCTTTTCCAGTCTTCAAAGATGCAAACACAGGTGTGCTGACCTGTGCATTCACGATGTACATCAGCTGGCAATTAAAATGTTGGCCTGGCAAAAAACATCTAGAGTTTTCATCTTGAAGAAACATTTGCAGTAAAGCAAGACAGATAATTGTAACATTGTACTATCTGGGTTTCAGGCAAGCTGTGTTGAAAAATGGATTAGAACTTTGTGAGTTCATCTTCAAATACCTTCTTTAGCTGGGTTTCTAGAACTAGTCTTGAAGATGGAACCCTTATTTGTCACATCAGATATTATATATGTGAAGTGCCATTCAGTAAGATACTATGTGTTTTTTTTATTTTTTTTTTTTTTTAATTTAAAGTGTAGCTGGTTACATTTCATCTGGAGGTATAATAGTAATAATAAATTACAAGTAAGAAAATCATTCTTGAGGATAAAAAATTTAGCTCTCCTCTTTAACACAACTTTTGCTGGGAATGATGATAAATCTGCTTGTGTCCACAGTTTCATAAAGTCTGTATTTGAACTCTACATAGAATTCATGTGATTCTGTTAGATGCTCAGACACTATGGCAAAGAGTACAGAGGGCAGCCTCACAGGATGACTGACCTGACAGAATACCTGTGAATGGTTGTATAAAGGAAAATAAGACGCTTATCAAATTAAGTGTTCACCTTTGTGTAGTGGCCATCATTCTTAAAATTACTGAATTTGAACATAACTTCAGGGTGATTCTTAATAGAGTGAATCGAGTTCTCATAATCATAGTCTGCAACACTTCAGGAAAATCAGTGTACTGTTGTTAAACTTTCCGTTGTGTACATGAACTGACTATCTGCCTTCTGTTTAGTGTTTGCTGCATCCTTGAAAGAAGTGGTAAAGCCAAAAGGTCGACATTTTCAGGTAAAAGAGGCCCTTATTTTGTGTTATCACAGTGTATATAGTAATGAGGCCTGGAAAACAGGACGAGGTGTCCAATTCCAAACATGCAAGGGAATAAATCGGGCTATGCTAGCAAAAATCTATGGTGGGGTCAAAAGAGGCCTTTCTGACTCAATAATTTTAGATAGGCAATTACCAGAACAAGAAGTGGAGAAAAATAAGTCTGAGGACATGGTATAAACAGGTATATTTTTGCCACTGAATATGTATGTGTATATATTTGTGCTGTTTGAAATGGATCTTTGTCAAAAGTCCTTCTGATTTGCTGAGGTACACAGATTACCTTAAAGGTAATTAAATATAACTGGTGCTATTTCAGTGAATAACTTGACTAGAATTATTTGACATTTAGCACGAGGTTTCTGTGTTTATCTAGGAGAGGAATATGTCAACATCTGTGCTTCTAAGGAGCTCTGGTATATGCCAGTTGGCATGGATTACTGTGTTGAATAGAACATTAGTCCACTTGGTGCTGATCTGCTAAAACTGAGACATGTATTATGTGTACACTAGCAATTACTGACAAACTCAGAGGGTTATACTATTAATCCAAATCATAAAGCTTGCTATTTTTCTGTCTACAGTACACATTGTAGCCTGTAACAGTCACCATGCTGCATTAGCTTGCATCTGGCAGTTCCCTTGAGTTGTATGAAAGTATGAAATTGTAGGAATTGCTTCTCTGCACCATTAGCTTGAATCTGCAAAACCTTTCAGTCAGCTCTGTGGGCTGTAATGCATCTTTGTTCCTTAGTTTGCTGTCCAGTTTACTCTTCATAGGAAGAACAAGAGACAATGGATTTGGTGTGTCAGCTTTTGAAGGTGATAGATGGCGTTGATGCATCAGCCTGGCTGCATCAGTGTCTGCTCAGCAATTCTGTGGTGGATGGGATAGAAAAAAGAAAGAGTAGAATGTTTTCTACTGTTAGTGTTTAGTTTCCAAATGGATCTTGGGTATTTCTATCAAAATTGACAAGGGATAGCAAAGCAGCATGTAATAAATTCTTAACTGTAACTATATATTACATTATTTTGACTTATACCAGTACCCTATAAGAACTGTTCTCTATTAATATATAGAGTGGAATGGGTCATATTACATTGAGAAAGGACAACCATTGCAACTTCTGTGGCCAGTTTCTACAAATGCTATGTCTGAAAATCTGTGCAAGGTTTCAATCAATATGTGTAATGGAATCATGACTAATCCCAATCCTCCTTTTCAAATATGATTTCTTGAGCTGAGATGGAAAGAGTATTAGTGATGGAAGGTGGGCAGGAAATGGGAAAGTTGCTTAATTTAGCAACTTCTGGACTTCATGGTACTTTTTGTGACACTTCATCACAGTGTAGCCAGAAGCTACAGTGCAAACCCAGCAAATTTGAATCTCACAGAAGAAAGGACTAAAATCAAGTCTAATTAGCTCTTTTTTATAAAAAGGAAAAAAAAAAAGTTTGAACCATATTCTCCTTCAGAACATTGCACACTGAAATGTTTACAGCATGTAAACTAATAAAAATCGATAGTTAAACATCAGGCCATTGCATTGCAGTTTGCTGAATGGGAAGGATAAGGCTTAATTCTTTTGCCCTGAAACGATTTGAACTTTTTCACTGTAAACCTTTTCTGGTCTTAGAGAGACAGTAAATACACTCAGCTCTTAAGCTAGCTTAGCACCATAAGGCTCACTGGGTTGCATGTGGGACAAAGTATTTTCTACGGAGGAAGACAAGATATGAGCTTTTTGTCTTTAACTGGCCTGAAGATTTATTTGAACTTTCCTGGGTTAGCTGGCAACAGTTTCTCCCAATGTGGTGATAATTCCTTACTCTGACTTCCTGGAAATACTGTTTCCTCTTGTGATCTTAGTTAAAAAAATGAGAGCAACTAGAAAAAACTCTTCCATGCCCCAAAAGGCAGCAAGTTCAGTGTTAACAGTGCAAGAGTCTGACCTTTTAAATGGGGAATAAAAAATGTACTGGGGGATTCAAGGGGGAAAATTCATTTCATTTCTGGATGGTCTGGCATTCAAAAAATAAGTGTTACAGCTGTTCCTCTAAAAGCAGACCACTAATCCTGCTACTTTCCCTTTTCCCAGTCCCAAACAGAGGGAATCCTTAAAAGGTTTTGATTCCCATATTCCTCATTTGACCCAAAAAAGCTATTTCTTTTCATTTGATACTTCCAAAATTTTTGTGTGTGTTTCTCAGATCTTAATTTGAAATCAGGCTTGAACACCCAAATCTTTACCAGCTTCCGTATTGCTTTAAAAAGGCCTACCATTGCAATGGAAAACTGTACTAAGTAAAGTATGACCACTTTTGCATCAATTTTCTTCCTGCAAGTCACATCAAGAACACAGAAAACGCAGGCAGACACACCACACCACCATGCACATCCCCACTCCCAAGGGCTTGTCTTAAAACTGATGCCTTTGTCTTTAGGCATTTTTTAAACTCTTAGCATTTCTGTGATCTGAAAAGTTGAGGTATGGAGGAGTAACTAGTAGACCCTGAAACAGAAGGTTTTATAAGGTGATTAGTGAGTTTGTTGCAGACTTATGTGCAGTTGCCAGTGCAATTACCTCTAAATACAGATCTTGAGTATCTTCTCCACCACCAAGACTAGATAGAGAAAAGAAACAGTTTTGTTGTTTGACCCTGGTCCGTGTATTTTAAGCCATTATTGATAAGCCTTCTTATTTCTCTTATCACTTGTTTGGTATAATTGGTTTTGATATCTAATGTGCATCATAAACAAAGAATTTGAGTTAGTGCATTTATTACAAATGGACTTCTGATCTGCATTTAACAATATACGTAAGTTGTAGTTGACTCACAAGTACTACCACAACAGAGGGATCAATAGATTAGAACTCAGCTGGTAATGTGACTCATGAAATATTGTATCAATACCAAATTGTCTTCATAGGGCTTTTACTAAGCAAATACCTCTTCATAAAGTAAGGCTCTTATGTGTTTCTCTCTGAGCAGATTTAAAAAACATTCTTCTTTTCTCTCAAGTCTTACTGTACAAACCACATAGTTCTCTCTACTGTGATCTGTTTTGTAAAAGTAGCTTTATCAATTAAGGATGTTTTTCAGTATTGCCAAAAGGTCACTGCAATCAATTATGGACAATATTTGTAAAGAAGAAATCTTGTCTATAAAGCAATATGTCCTAAGTTGCCTAATTTGTTCACTGTAATGGGACCATACTCACTTATTGATTAATCTTTGTTGCCTGCTGATTTTATCAGGAAGTCTTAATTTAATGGAATATCATATACAGAGTTGGCTCTAGGTGAAGTATCATAAAAATATTTAT
Source organism: Forpus xanthops (assembly GCA_032466535.1). Taxonomy (NCBI): domain Eukaryota; kingdom Metazoa; phylum Chordata; class Aves; order Psittaciformes; family Psittacidae; genus Forpus; species Forpus xanthops. The sequence goes on along the minus strand of JASSUY010018417.1, from coordinate 33,448 downwards.
TCCTCATATTATAGTGAATGTGTTCAACCTGAGGAGATGATTTTTCAAGGATAGATCATTCTGATTTGTTATGATAAGCCTAGAACTGAAAATGGAACCATATTTGGATTTAAAACATGAATAATAACATCACTGCATGAGGTCACCAGCACAGAATTTTTTCTGTTTTGATCCAATTTGTAAATCATTACCCGATGTATTCCATTCTAAAGCCTTAATGTTATGCAATTATACTCTATTGTGGATACATAATGCATGGATATAATCGAGCAAAATCAAACTTACGTTCTGTGCCAAAAAAATGGTTGTGGAATAATTTAAAATGGTTCCCAGCCTATATCTAAAAGTGTAAGGTTTAATTACTTTTTGAAGTCATTAGAAGGAAGCCTAGCATATTAAAATTAATTCATCTTCATATGTTTTATATAATCAAGTTTTTTATCTTGTCACAAACCTTAATGTGATCTATAGGACAAAAAATAGTGGCAAGAGCTATGTACATAGAAGATGTTGTGAGTTATGGTAGAATTATCATTATCTCTGTTGGCATGAATACATCATTCTGACCAAATAACGTACCTTACTTTGCTGAGACTCTGATTCATTTGTGTTCTTTTGTACAGTAGTTGATGGAAATGAGCCACGTTAAACTGCCAGTCTGTTCATTGTGTGCATATTTAAGCATTTAAAATGTCTCAAAAATCCATTATCACTCTATGACAGAAATATGAGAAAAAAATGTGTGAAAAACTCAAAAACAGGTAGAATTGGAACAAGTCTATAAATTAACTTTTGACAGATACAAGATCTTTAAGATTCAAGTTGAAATTTTCATTGGAATTCAAATACACTACTACATTTTAAATTGAGGAGAAAAAATCAACTACTGATGCTGATTGTCAGTGTTAATATTACAAAGCAATAATGTTTTTTCCAAAATTTATGAATTTTCCAATAAATGAATACTTGATGATCATAGTACCTGCTGGTAAAATACTCAGTAGGGCCACAGAATCAAGGGAGAAACAAAAGAACACAAATAATTTCCCATTAATCCTTACTTCAGTATTTAACTTGGTAAAGTTTATGTGCCTCTTTTTGCAGTATAAAATGCTCATAGCATGATTTAGCATGTTGCAGATCTCATTGTGAGTAGTAAAATAGAAAGAATGAAACCAGGCCCTAATTCTGCTAGCATTTTTGCGCATAGATCCATTTGAATTATTTTTGGACACTGAAATTTACTGTAATATTTAAGAAGCATTTAAATAGAAAGAACTTCAGTGACGGGACAATTTTATAAAACAGTAGAACCACATAACAAAAATGCCAGGCTTAATACCAAAAACATGTGCCATGTCTGCAGCGCTTTCAAATAACAAAGGAATGTTTCTACCAGGAGGGTACTTAAAGTAATAAATTCAAGTAACACATCCATTGAGAATAAGAATGTAACAGTTCTCTCTAAAAAAATATTAATATGTATATTGATTCTTAGTATGTTCTGGAATGTGGATTCAGGTTTTCCGGCTCTGGAAATCGAATGTTCAACCCATGGCCACCTGCAGTTTTACCACAGTAAAATTTTTGTGCATTTCCCCCGGGAAAACTCGAGGTATCATAGATGTTTTCTGGTTTACACATGTTATGTAGATTACACCTTAAATACGTGACATGCAATTTAAATCCAAAAGACTTTTGGCACTAATATTGATGAATTGAAAGATACTGTACCAAAAACTTTGAACACATTTATATGGTAGCCACAGTTGTTGGAAATACAGCCTTTTTGCTTTGCTGCAAAGTAAATAAAGCACGGAAAAATGATGCTTTGAAATATATGGAGTAGTTCCCATAATTCTTCTAAGCAAATTGGGTTTTATTCAAATTGAGCTAGTGTCTGCATTATCTTGAATAAGAATAGACCTTGCTACCATGACATATTTAGATTTTCTTATTTTTCATTTAACTGTTATACGATACACAATTCCATTATACCTTTTTATGTCACTGCAATGTCAACAAGAGCATATTGTTTCATGTGGGCAGCTGCATAAGATTTCCCAGCAGTTAAATGCAACAACACCCAGTCGTTGTGCCAATGAAGTGCCTATGAAGGCAAACTATGGTGATGTAAAACAGCTTGTCAAGTGGATGTCTCTTTGCATATGTATATAGAAAATGTACATACAGCCATTAGACTGACAAAGAAAGCTTGCTGTTACTGAAGTTCTCTAATACAGATTGATAACATGCTCATGCACTGAGGTTCTTCTCTTGTGGATTTCCATGCAAGCACAACTGTGGGTGGTCAGACACTATCTTTAGTGTACTCTGGTGTTGATTGGAAGAAACCCAGGTTCAATCTGTGGAAACTAGCATATTAACGCACACTGAAATGCAAGTATGCAGTTGTCAACTTTAGTTACTCAATTACAAGGTATTAGAGTATCTATGAGCTAAGTGCCAAAGGTGGAAAAAATTTTCAGTGTGTCATACAGTGTGCAATAAACTGTTCCATGAGCTCTACATGTGGGTTGCTACGGTGCTGAGTAGTTTGATTGATTTATTTATCTAGTGGCGTGTGGCTGATCTTGAAAGCAGTTCAGTCACATACACATGGTGATGCTTTGGAGGTTTTCAAAGGTCTCTGTATGGGTAGCAAGCTATCTCCCACTGTGCAATACGATCGTGATGGCAAATATGCTGGACAGATGAATGCTAGCAACATTCATGTTCACCAGTATACTATTGTAAAAATAAGAGTGAACTTAGATGATTCCATTGGTAGTGATTAGCTCAGAGTGAAGTGACAAAATAAGGATGAACCTTATTCCACTTGCAGAAGAATGACATCTTCTAGGAAAAGAGGTCCACAGGGTACTACAAAGGTCTTACAGAAGATTTATACCTGTCTTGCAAAAGTCTTATTGAAGTTGATATGATGTGGATGCTAGACTTCCACTCGCTTCAGCATCATTCTCCCAGCTGCACTAAGGAAGGTGGTTGTAGGCCGAATTCCTAAGTTACACAGATGGTTGAAATCTGTCAAGACCTCAAATACAGTCTGTCAGTGTTAAGACTGTGGTACAAGCCTACAAAGGAGTTTTGTTTAATATTTTCTTTCTATTTTTAGAAAAAAAGTGTTAACTACAAAAGTTGGAGCTCAATGAAATAATTTCATGCCTGTCCAACAAATTTACTACTGATTAGGTTAATGTGCATTAGTGTCACGGGTTCAGCAGTAGCAGTCATTTTTCTCCTTGGTAGCTGGTACAGCATTGTGGTTTTGATTTTGGGCCTGGGGACAGTGTTGATAACACAAGTGTTTTCAGCTACTTCTTGGCAATGTTTTGGTCTAACCAAGGACTTTCTGAGTCTCGTGCTCTGCCAGGGAGGAGGGGAAGCTGGGAAGAAGCAGAAACAGGGCACCTGACCCAAACTGACCAAAGAGGTATTCCATACCACAGCATGTCATTCTCAGGATGTAAAAATGAGGGCAGAGACCTGGAGGGGTGGGGTGCACTGTTGGATCGGGCTTGGTATCAGTGGTGAGCAGCTGTATTCTCTTTCCTTGTATTTCTCTTGTCATTATTATTGTTGGTGGTAGCAGTAGTGGCTTGTGTTATATCTTAGTTACTAAACTGTTCTTATCTCAACCTGTGGGAGTTGCATTCTTTTGATCCTCCTCCCCATCCCCCCAGGAGCTGGGAGGAAGAAAGAGGGGGGAGTGACTGAGCAAACTGAGTGAGGGCCTTAAACCACGACAATTAGTCAGGAAAAAATATGCTATTTTCATCATAGTAGTACCCTAAAGATATTAGAGAGAGTAAAAAAGTATTTTTCATATTCCTTATTACATTAAAGGATTACATACCATAGCAATGCAAAGGAAACTAAATGAAGTTTGTACGTGAAAAGCAAGAAAAGTATTCAGTGTTTTAAAGCATATAAGACTAAATTATAGAAGACATATTTGGAAGGTCAAGAAAAGGAAAAAAATTACCATCCCATCCTGTATTTTTAGGCTTCAGACACAGGGCAGTGCTTTAGACAGAGTGAAGTAATAATCACCAGGTAATTCATAGAAATATGTCATAAAAAGTGGCTCCATTTTATAAAAGTATTTGGTAATCGCTACTCTCCATGGGTTCACTCCATTTACATTTGTGGTTGTGTGTACTACTGAAGATGTTGTTCAGTAGTTTCCTAATGTTTGACTGTTGCTCACTCCAGGTTCTTGCCTCTCTTGCTGAAGCATCTAGTATGAAGGAGACAGGCTGTGATTAAACAAAAACTTGTTTGATTCAATATAGAAAATACTTTTCATTATTTTTTTTTTTTAATTTTCCTTAGGAGTTAATTAAAGCTAGATGACAGAAGAGAGTATTGTCATCATAGTTAAACTTGGTAGGTATTGGTATCCTGAGCTTGTCATATTTTTGTCTGATTCTAGGACACCCAGCTATAACCTTAGTGAAGTAAGCTGTGAGTCAGATCTAAATCAAGAGAAGCAGTGGATTCATTGATCTTGTTTGTCAATACCTTTGGACAACTTCTTAAAGAACTCTAATTATCTTAGAAAACAAAGTCCTTGCAAATGGCAATTCCATGATTGATTAGTTGCCACTCCTTTACCTTGCAGTCTGAAACACAAAACTAGGGACTCTAATTCTGAAGTTCAGTGCTTTGAAAAAGGTCTTTGAATATGAATTGTTCTTTCAGAATAGCCCTTGAAGCATCAGAAACTTTCAGAAGCACAAGAGTTGTAGCATTTCCTCTTCATCATTTAAAGAAATTAATCTCAGACAGCTGCATTAATGAAGTGTTGACCAGTACTGCTGGTCAACTACCAGTAGTTGACCTGTACTGCTACACTTAGATACGTGCTTACAGTATGTGGACAAGAGAATATCTAATTTCCTCTGTAAATTTTTCAATGTTGTACATATTTTCTGAAGCAAAAGTACAAAGAGAAACAAACAGATTAGTGGTTAAAATGAAGACAGACTGAAAGATTTTGGTTTGTTCAGCATGGAGATGAGAAAGTTCTCTGGAGACGTTACAGCAGCCTTCTAGTACCTACAACAAGGGCTAGGTAGGCTCTGTAGGGAGCCTACAAGAAAACTGGAGAAGGATTTTTTTACAAATGCTTGTAGTAATAGGACAAAGGGGAATGGCTTTAAATGGAAAGAGGGTAGATTTAGATTAGATATTAAGAAGAAATTCTTTACTGTGGAGGTGGTTAGACACTGGCACCAGTTATCCAGAAAAGTTGTGTGATGGTATATTGAAAAATGTGGGATCTGAGCATAGCGTGAATGATATGGAATAAGGGGTAGATACTGTCCTGGGTTATGGATGCCCTATCCCTGGCAGTGTTCAAGACCAGACTGGACGGGGTTTTGAGCAACCTGGTCTAGTAGAAGGCGTCAGAGGCCACGCCAGGGAGGTTGGAACTAGATAATCTTCAAGGTCCCTTCTAATGTAACACATTCTATAATTCTGTGATAAAAAAAGGTGAGAAATTATTCTTTACCGAGCACATGGGAGTTGAGGAAGACAAAACCAGGTTTCAGAATCACATACCTGTCAAGAAGCTAAGGAGACTGTCTGTCACATTGTTTTGTTGCATGAGGACTAAGGAGAAAGAAAATCTACTTGCTGGGCTTCCATGGAGGCATACATGGGGACAGTTGTATGTTTTCCCTCATAAAAATGCACCAGACGCTTGATGAATTCGAATAGCTTGATCAAATTAAATATAGCTGTACCAGACTGCCTTTTTCTAGAATTGCATGCAGGGCAGGAATGTTTGCACTCAGTGAAATGGCTTTCTGATGAGCAGAATAACTCTCTCAATCTCTAATGAGGAAAGCAAACACTCTAGGTTGCCTGCAAGACTTATTTCAAGAACCTGTGTAGGCTGGTGTCATGGGTTCAGCAGCAGCAGTCATTTTTCCCCTTTAAGTAGTAGCTGGTGTAGCACTGTGTTTTGGATTTTTGGCTTGGGAACAGTGCTGATAACACCGGTGTTTAGAATGTTTTGGTTTGGCCAAGGACTTTCCTAGTTTCATGCTCTGCCAGGGAGGAGGGAAGCCTGGAAGAAGCCAGGCGGAAGGAAAGACAGGACACCTGACCCGGGCTAACCAAGGAGGTATTCCATACCAGAGCACATCATGCCCACTTTTACTTCTGGGGGCAGGAATCCGGAAGGAGTTAGTTCACAGCTCGATCGTTGAGTGGTGAGCAGCTCTGTCCTCCTCCCTTGTTTTTCTCTGCTGAACCCATGACAGCTGGAAGATAAGGATAGAAGTGTGGACTTTAATTGGGGATTTCACTGAGAATGTTAGAAGGTTAATTCAAGCCACTGATAACAGAGGAAAGTTGAATTCTCAGCTGATCTTGCCATTGGCAAGTAATTTTTTTTTCCCTGCTGACATGATAAGAACAGAAAGCATACAGTGAAGCAGAATTATTAAATACCTATGGGTGATAGACTAGATTTTCTCTCTGGTTTTGGAACATAGCTGAGTTCCACACAGAATAAAGAATACTCAGGAGTAACCTTGTGGTATCTTGTAAATCCACTAAAATATCAACTACAGTAAAGGTTAAAATGGGTTTTTCCTCATTTACAGCACATATTAACACATTTTAAAAGGTTCGTTGCCTCAGCAAGTGTTACAATGGAAAATAAAAGAATTACTTAATCAGAATCTCCTTTCAGCATATTAGCTGCTTTCTACATCTGTCAAAACATGACAGAAGGAGTCAGCTTCCCTTTACAAATTGAGAAAATGGGATGAGTGCAATCATAGAGATTCTGAACTGTCAGCTCTGCTGAAGGAAATGTGCACCACTCTCCCATTCTGCAAGACTATTATCACCCTGCAATGAATTATTCCGATATGGGCCATTCTCAAATGTTTTGTATTATGTCTCATTTTGCTCAGGGAGGAAGAGCATCTCTCTGGACGATGGGATGCATCCAGTTGAGAGTAAAGTGCCAAACACAGTGTTATGATATTTAGACCAATCCCCAGAATAGGTGATCTCAAAGTAACTGCAAACCCTTGAATGTAGTGGCAATTATCTCAAAAATCATACTTCTGAAATGCTTCTGAAAATGCTATTGTAGAATCATGTGGTTATTAATTTTAGATATAACATTTCTGTGCATAGCCCAGAAATCCTGCTGTCCTTTAATGTTATTTGCTCTATACAATCAATACCTGTCAAGTTGGATTTTATGGAAAATGCATTTTGCAGAAAGAAACAGGACAATTTTTCCACAAAATATTGTGTGTGAAGGAGGAGAATATACAATTGATAAGGTAAGATTTAAATTTAAAAGCTGGGTGCATGTAGTTAACAATTATAAAAGACTGTGGCTTATCCAGTTTATCTCTACACTTGATAGCTCTCAACATCTCCCTGTTTCTTAGGTCACTGGCAAAAAATACCATTTAATATCTGTATAGTACTTATTATAATTAAAGTTTATCCATTTTGCACAAAGAAAAACCTTTTTTCAGTGTGGAATATTTTTTCAACTGGAACTTTTAACCTTACTAAATACATAGACTCATAGAATCATAGCATAGTTAGGGTTGGAAAGGACCTTAAGATCATCTAGTTCCACCCTCCTGCCATGGGCAGGGACACCTCCCACTAAACCATGTCACCCATGGCTATGTCCATTAGTATCCCACTTTATTCAATAGTTAACTGAAAGAAAAAATGTTTAATGGAAATGGGTACTAGGTTGTGTGTTTGATTTTAAAACTCATACAATAGTTTTATTTACTCATCCCTTCCTTGTTGCACATGGCACACAGTTTTCAGTGTACATAGTGGGGCTTGTGTGGGTGCTGGAGGAAGGTGGGGAATTAATCACAAGAGCTCCAGACAGGGAGGAAGGGCAGCAATGTTCATGGTCTTTGATGAAACATTCCTAAGGGCAAGGGATAACTGATTCTGCAAATGCTGAGCAATGAACAATATTTTTATTATTTTTTTGGACTGATGTGAACCATAGCTTTCTTTGATGTAGTAAAGCCTGTGTTTAGAAAAGAACTGACATGTAAACTGTGAAGTCTGTGAGCTATAGGAAATCTGCTGTTGACTCCCTGGCTCATTCTTAGCACTAACTCCATCAACAGTGCAATAAACTGCAGTTTAGTGCATGTTATCTATTTACAGACAGCAGCATTACAATCCTTGATTTGTGCATCCTTTTAATTTCTACCTCCCAACTGTGCCCCCTCAGATGCACCAGGCCATTAGGATTATTAACCTCCAACAGTCTATTAACTGGGGATTAGCAGTGGTTGGTATGAGAGGAGCTGGTGCAGCAAGTTATGTGTAATACTTGTCAGGCCAAGCTCAGCCTGCAGCCCAAAAACTGTACTTTTGACCTTCGAATTCAAAGCTTGTCCTAATTCCTAGAGCTAAAATTTCACTTAAATCCTGAGTATATAAGGTTTACATAATCTGTAACGGCAATAACAGTCTGCATCAAATAGCAGAGTTAGTTGATGGTAGATGGGCTGGGGAAACTCTCTCCCTCAAAAGTCATGTCTGCTCCCTCATACCCACACAAAATACTGATGGGCTCGCACAAGGCAGGGTTTTTTTCCCCCTCAGCCTCTGGAAAGGATGTTTCACAGTCACTCTGGACCCTCTCCGCTCCCTCATGGGAGTTAAGTTGTAATGCCTTTCTTTGATGATGAAAGAAGAGGTTAATAGAAAAAGGCTTCAGCTCAATTGCCCCGTGTCTGGCTCTGCTGAAGCAGAAGGAGCAAAGTGCTTGTGTTGGCCTTATACTGTCTATGAAAGATGTTTTAGCCAGGCTCTTCTGGCCTTAAAGGCTTGTCCTCTGAGCAGGCTGGCTGATGTGCCTGGGGGAGCTCCTGGACAGAAGGTCTGCAGGGGCTGGGCAGCGGTCAGACACCCCAGTTGTGTTCAAACCTGGAAGTGTTGGAAGCATGTGGAGAGGGAGGGAAACCAAAACACTGACCACCCCAGCATGCTGGTAAGGAAAGAAAATAGGGCTGTTGAAATATTCACAGAGGATTAGCACAAAATTACTGTGTTTAGCACAGGTGTTTCTGTAGCTGTGATACATTAGGAAAATTTACAATGCTCAGTGACTCACACTTTCTCCCATGTACTGTGATAGTTTATTTTACTGGGCTAGAGTACAAAGTGAGGAGGAACATCTGCTGGTATTTTGGTTTTCCTGAAATGTCTAAGCTTTGTGAGCTGTTGTTTAATCTAGGCATGCTTAATTTTTTTTTCTCTAAAGGCATTAAAATAAAACATTTTAACACATAACGTTTATAAGGAAATAAATTTAACCAGAGACCTGTAGAACTATTCTGTTCTCTGCCTCTGTGGAGTAACATACCATAAGCTACTGTCACTAGGAAATGATGGGGCTAGCTCTCAGTACATCTACAATCTCTATTTCCTTTTGGTGATGCTATTCACTTCAACGTGGGTGATACAAAAATTGAAAAGAGCCGGTAATCTAAGTGCTGATGTGTTTTCTATGCTTTTTTTGTCTCAGTTTGTCAGTTTATTAATTAATATAGCTTAGAAAATGTGCTGGTGTTCTAAACGGGAAGCTGAACTATAGCTGTATTGGTTCAATTTATCTTCAGATAGGGGGGGTGTTTGTAATGCAAATAAAATTACTTGTTTTCCTGTTGAGCTGGAAGAATGGTGTTGCACCCTCTGCACTTTGTGTCCTGTTCCACAGAAAGGCTGAGGAAGGACCTGAGGCAGCAGTGTGTAGGCACAATGAGATGGCCTTGAGCAGCTGAAGCTTTGGGACTCAGCATTCTAGGAAGAGGTTAGATCTTGGGCAGGTTGTCTGTATGTTCTTGACTGCTGACTGCAAGAAGGAAGATCCAGAAATGGCCACAGCTATAAAGACAAACCTAAAAGACTGTCCTTTTGTGGGCGTACATGCAGGCATACTATTGTTACCTTGTTATAAATCTGGGAAGACAAGTAAGTTATCTTGAAGCAGAAAAGCTAAATTTTGGAAGGATTGTGCACCAAGAACTCAGATTAGTTTTACTAAATACTTTAGCTTTACTTTTAGGCATCTAGTTAAATGGTCAATTTTTCAAAACAGGCTTATGTTCTGTGTTTTGCAGATCCTTTTAAAACTTTATCAGAAATGTCTCTTCAATGCCCTATAAAGTTGTATACGATCCAAACTATTTCCACTGCAGAAGTATTGCTAAAAAACATCCTCCAGACTATTATAAATTCAATATTGATATTAAGTGATTATTTATCTTGTTTCTTCTAACAAATGTCTTGATAAAACATTAAGAAACAAAACTGAAACTCCATAGAATAGGTGCAGAAGCTTAAGACTGACTATCTCATTATTTAAGAAATATTCTTAAAGGGAATAGAGATAGATTCTTACCCTTTAATAAAATGTATTTTAATTTCTACAAACGCAGTGATGAGTTTTTCCCAAAAGTTTACAAGATGGCACACAAGCAAGGGAAAGGGAAAAGTCAACCAGCTACTGAACAATTTGATCTCAAAATCTCTGAACCTTCTAAATGTTCTTTTTAACAATAAAACTGTAATTTAAGGGGCCTGTGCCAGCTGTAACTTGATGACTTTGTATTTGCACTGTTCTCTCTCCTTTGTTAAAACTCTTCCTTATTAAATTGATGTTTATGTCATAGAAGGAACACAATAAAAATACAGAATTTGTTGTGTGGGTGAGTTGCTGTAGCAACATTATCTTTAGAATTCCATGTATTGTATGCTTGTTTTTTCAACTTTTTCCATCTAATACACTCTATAAAATATTGAACATTTATTTTGAATTGTTTATTTGAAAACATGTATTTCATGATGAATTTTTAAACATAGCACCTTCAAAGAAAGAGGAAAGCTTGAAAGACCTTTATGCTTTGGCATACTTGCATTCTAGTTCCTTATTTTCCAAGGAAGACTTTAATTGCAAGGAAGAGATATATTTTGTTATAGGTTCCATGATCTGCAAAATAGACATTCTAGTACATCATACATTTTCATGGAGAATGTGTTTAGAACTCACCAAGGTGAGCTGATGTGGGAACATATATTCCACATTCAGAAGTATATCTGTCCTGTAGTCAGAAGTGTAATAGCAGGTGTCATACCTGAACTTATTCCAGTTTGATTACTGTGTAAGTGCAGTAGTGCTTACAAACTTTAATGGTAAAGACTTAATTGTGTAAATACAAATGGAGATATCTTAAATGATTTTCAGGTCTGTCTTTCACTGAAGGACAGTCTTAGTTTTAGGTTCTCAAGAACCTAAGACTTGTGAGATCTCTAGGTCTGATAAGAAAATTACTTCAGGACTTGTGAGTATAATTTTCAAAATCAGGCATTTTCTTCTAACGTCATTCTCTTGAATTAGTTAATTCTCCTGAAACAATTAAGGGCATTCAGCACCTTATTTTACTTAGACTACATGAAAGCTGGCCCAGATTTACTGTTTCAATTGCTCTTGACTCATGAAGATCTAGAACTACTACTTCCCCTACTGACAGGGCCAGATACCTAGAGGGATTGTTTATGGTCTTCTATAAGTGTATGTATAAGAACAGCTTATAGGAACAGGCAGGCACTTGTGTTCAGATGCATTCCACATATGTTCAGTAATCTTAATTATATGAATAATGCCTTTTATGGAAAAAATGCAAATGGGGAGAATTTTCACTATTAAGATAAGTTTTCCCTGGGCTTTTCGGGGGGGGGGGGTGTCTACAAAAATGAGAAAAATATAACAGGTGTGTGCTACATTAAAGGGGAGCAGAAACATGCATTAAATTCCTTATGTCTTTTTAATGATGCAATTGTGAATGATATTCTTGTTGAATTTGTAATTAGAGGGTAGAACAGATGGTAAAGTCTTGTTCTAAAGTAAAGTGTCTATTAAAATTACCCACGTTGCTAAACTGAATGTTGACTATGAGAGGTTTACTTGGCCATTGAAATACTCCATGTGCATATATATACTTGGTTATTAGAGCTCATTACATGTGAGCACATATAGAGTTTATACATCCATACACAGACACAAATCTGTATATGTATACTGTTGTGTGCATTTCTGTTGTCCTCAACATAAAAAGGACATGGAACTGTTGGAACAAGTCCAGAGGAGGGCCACGAGGATGATCAGGGGACTGGA